>JAEQBH010003748.1:0-251722 GCA_016808115.1 Tetrastigma voinierianum
TAAACCAAACATTTCTCATTAAGATGACTAAAGTGAACCTAAAATAACCTCCTATTACCAATTCCCACTTTATTATCTGAATTAAAAACAAAATAATTTAATATTTAACGCTATTAAGTATTTATCTTAAAGATTAAGTTTTAAAAGTTATATTCGTAATGCTAAGTAAAAAATAAAACAACTCCATTTGATGAGATTATCGATGAAGGAAAATCATGCAGAGTAGATACTTGGTACCATTCGGAAAAAGGTTATGATTTATTATTATTATTATTATTTTTATTAAAGTTCATAAGTGTTATAAAAAACGCCTTTACAAGAGGCTGCCTTAAAAAATACCTTTAAAGAATACATTTTTAACTAAAATTACCTAGCAAATCACTGTTAATGATGATTTTAAAAATTCAAGAAATGTTTTTTGAAAAAGCAATTGAAAGAAAATATTCAAAACAAAAACTGAAAGTATGACGAGAATATGTTTGCCTCTAGAAAATTTGAGGGAAAATGCAAATGAAAGATAATAAAACTGCAAAGCAAAAATCGGGGAAGAAAAACCCATTTTATTTATTTGATCATTCTCAACCATTTCGACCTGAACCTTCCCAACAAAGATCAAAAAACTTAAACAGACTTTTCTATTTCCATACTTTAAATCTTTCACCTATTTGTAACTGGGAAACACGGAAAATCGATGCCTTTCCTTACACCTGATTATTCTTCCTCCTCCAATCAAAGAAAATTAAGAAAAGCACCCTTATTCAATAAATAGAGCTTTTTTTTTTTGATCTATTTATTCAAACCTTCAAAACTGTGCTTGGTATATTGAACATAAATAAGAATAAACAATTCATTTCATTTTTATTTCTATTGAACTAAATCATTAATTTAATTCTAATCTGAAGTATGTTTGATTTGTTTAAGAATCTTCATATAGAAATTATCGTTTATTTCCAGCCTATTGTTTGATACTAAGCCTAGTAATTGAAATTTAAAAAAAAAGATAAAAATGATAAATAATGTTTATACCAATTCAATTAATTAAATTCATAATTAATAAAAATATAATTAATCATTTGTAATTTGAGATATATTTATTCTCAAATTTTGTATTTTAATAAATAACCTTATTTTTTAATATTATTCAAAATGTCATTAAGGTATTTAATTGTGGGTCAAACCCAGATAAACAGAAACAATGTGAGAACAGAAAAAGCAAAAATCCAAACTGGAAAAATAGTGAATTCATGCTGATTTCACATTATCTTTGTGGAAGAGGAAATCAAATACCACTTTAGTGTTTGGAAACATGAGAATCGCTAAACTTTCCATTCTTATTTATGGAATTGAATGAAAAACTCATTACGATTTTATTTATAGGTGTTTGGGATTAGCTTCAAGAATGATAATATGAAACTGACGGTTTCTTATTTATATTTTAACATTTGCTAATATTAGAATCTATAAATTAAAATAAATGGCAAATCTGATTAATAATACCATACACGTGATTTAAGAATAAAACAAATATAAAAATTACGCCTTGTGATGATCGAATGAATTAAAAAATAAATTATTTCGCATGTAAATACTGTTTCACATTATGATCTTCAAAAATAACTAAAAAACAGATATATAAATTCCAAAATATTTTTAAAATTGATTAAAGACAGTTTCTTTTTGGTAAAATTTAGAAAAATGAATCTTTATTTTGCAATTAAATTTTATAGTACTAAATCAAAACCTCAAAATTTGTAAATATTCGAAGCAATTTATACAAAGATAAAAACTGAAACTGATAAAGAAATTATGGTGTGCAAATGATGATTTTAAATTTTTATATCTGTATAAGGATTAACACAGGAAAATGAGAATTATTAAACTGAAAATCAATACTTTATTTTACTTATTTCTCTTGAATTAAAATACTTATTAGAAAATCATTATTTTATTTATTTCTTTCCTTTCGTATTTGAAAACATATTTGATTTAGAAAACTCAATACTTATTTTATTTTCGAATAAAAAGCCTTACTAATGGTTTAACTCATAATGGACTATCAGCTGATGTCAAAAATAGAGATATAAAACAACAACTGTGCTGAACCAAAACTACTTATTAATAGCATTTTCATAGAAAGCTAATGCGATGAAAAACTCAAAAAATAAGCCCTCATGCTTGAACTTTTCATTTTACCAGAGAAAGCATATTAATACTTTAATTTATTGTTAAATTCTAAGGCGACAGATTTATGTCACTTTATATGTAAAATGAATACATAAAGTCTAAGAAGATGGCTATTTTCATAAAACTATTACGTAAAAACTAAGAATATGTTGACAAATTCATTTAAAACCGAAAATATTTCTTGAACTTATTTAATTTTAAAAATGAAAACAATAGAGAAGAATAAAAATGTCATTTTAATAATGAATAATTTTTTTTTTTTTTTTTTTTAAGCTCTAAATGCTAACATTTTTAAAATTTAAATAAACGAAACAGAGTATTCCAAGAGAGAGAGTTTGGGTTACAAGGCCGGGATCAGAATCGTCCACTTGAAAATAATAAAGATCCAAATATCCGTCTGATGTTCCGGACTTCAAATTAATCAACTAGTTTATGATACACTTATGGTGAGTACCTACCGCACACAACAATATGCATTTGAAAGTAAATCGATCATCGGATCCGGATCCGTCGAATAAATGATTATTTAAAACCCACGTCATCAGTGGATAGAGGTTAAAATATTTTTCCTATAATTTGTTTTTATTTATTTCTTAAAATTTTAATTCCTACGCCATGCATTGGGTATAATTTGTATTTTGTCCTTTATTCTTTATTTTTCATATTATACACTCTTCCCACCCCCATTTGGTTGAATGAAGGATAGATTCTTTCCTTCTTTTTTTTCGCTATTATGTCAAATTTTGTCTTAAATGTCCATTTTGGGGTCTATGATTTTATTTGGATACCTAATACATTTATTTTATAGTTATTCATGTCTGAGGCCAATAAAAATAAATAACAAATACCTGATCTGGTCGACTGTGTGTGTGCAAGGATTGAGTTATAAAAGCAAACAGAGGATATTTTAGGAACGGAAAATTTTAGGGAAAATGACATACAAATAAACTCCTATGATATGATACACCCTATCAAAAAATTGTAATACCCATTATTTTTGATAAAGTCCCATGAGAACTTGCTGAACTCTTCATTGTATTAAACTTGAAGTTGGAAGCAAGGAGAAAAGTGTTATTAAAAAATGATGAGTAATATGCAGAAAGGTTAATTTAAAAGGAAAATATTATTTTTAATTTTCGAAAATTAATATTAGTACGTGATGGGCTCATTTATGATAAGCTTTTTGCCCCTAAAAATAATTTAAAGGAATACATTTCAACTAAACTGATTTATAAAACCTGACGTTAAACATATGCTTTATAAACTATTTAGAAAATGACTTAATTTAAAATAATAACATAAAAATTAATAAGAAAACTCAGAAAACTTAAACATAGAATTATAAAATTTAGTCTTGCTTCATCCTTTCCATTTTAACAATATACGATATTTTCATTTCATTTTATTTATTTATTTTTTCATTTGACTTCAGAAAATATGAATCTGAACTCACTTAAAGCAACCCTTAAAGCCAATAAATACATAAACAATGTAACAAATACAATTAAAAGATTAAAATAAGAAAATAAACCATGAGATAGCCTTCCGGCACACCCTTACAAAACAACCTGCCTCACTATACTCTTCCTCTGTTCTTACACCTCACTAAATTTGTCTCTCACTCCACTTTCATTTCATTAGGCAAATTAGAAAAAAATTTATTATTTATATTTACTTAAAATAATCTTTTAAATTAATTCCATCTATTTATTTTATTGTAATGAAGAATATATTCTTATTTGATGAATCAATTTTTCTTTTGAAAACTTTGATGAATTCACCCCTTACAAACAATCATTTGTGTGTAGATATATATCCACACATTTTATCTCCTCTGATAAAAAGAATAGTAGTTCTGGATTTTTTGAATTTTTTTATTTTTTAGAAATTTTTGTCAAAATAAATGGAAATTATAAAGTTTTTTTTAGAAAATAAAAATTAAAATAAAATAAAAATTTATATATGAATTACTGGTTTTGATCATATGTTGGAGTTAATGTAGCTATATAAATATGTACTATATGAATTTGTAGAAGGAGAAAATGAAAAACATAAACTAAAAAAAAATAAATACAATGAAGAAAATATTAGAGAGGTTGATAAAGAATGAAGGATTGTGTGAGTATATGACTGTGTAGAGAAGATGATAGTTTATTATCTTTACCTTCCAATAGCGCTGTAAGCCTCTGCTTCTACTCTTTCTCTCTCCATCTATATTTTTTTCTTTTTAAACAAACAAACCATTATTCCCATCATCTTTATCTCTCCTCTCCTCTCTCTAAAATGCCATCCATATCAATATGGGTTCTCATGCAATTCAGCCCTTTTTACCCACACTTCCTGTGCCCTTTCTCCTTCCTTCATTTCTATCCCATTTGCTCAATTTAAATCCCTACCTGTCCTTGCCTTATCATCTCTTAGCTAGATTCCACACTTTTCTATTTGCCCCAAATTTTTTTTATTTTTCTTTATTTTTGTTGTTGTTGTGTTTGTGTGTTTTTAAATTTTTAGAAACACTTGTTTCTGGGCTCCCGAAATCTCAGTCAAATCTGCTCTTTCCCGTTTGACACTTCAATTCACTTCATTTGTAACTATTATTGTTTTTCAGAGTTTCTTATCAATTTGTAGAAACCAAAATTTTTCAGCTCTTTTGGTTTTGAGTCTCTGGGTCCGTGAGCAATCGCTGAGGATTCATGTCTCCGGCTGCACTGAGTCCATACTGCTGGAATCAATGTCTTTGAAATCTTCTTCGCTTGGGAGAAACATCAATTTCAAATCTAAGAGGTGCGGTGGAGAATAAATCTTGGGATTTTTAATATCTTCTTCTTCAACGATGACATCCGTCGAGTCACCGCAAATTTCGTAAAGAATGCATCTGTTCATTAACTGGTTTTTCTTTTTTCCTTTTGGGGTTCTGGTTTTTTATCTTAGGTTTCAGAGATCTTCAAGCATTAGCTGAAGTGTGGGTTTGCTGCTTGTCTATCTGTGTTTCTTAAGGTTTTCGTCCTTTTACCCCAATTCCTGTTTGCTTGCTTAAAACTCAACTGTGCTAATCTAATTATATTTATGGGTTTTGGGATGATCATCCTGTTAATTTTTATTTTTCTTCCTGTAAATAGATTTTTTTTTTCCGATGTTTTCTGAGGTTTTGGGAAAGGATGAGGCACATGGTTTTTTTTCTTTACTAAAAGTGAGTTGCATCAGATGACCTTGACTTTGTTTTTCCTTTTGAGCTATTAAAAGAAGAAAAGGAAAATGAAAAGAGGAAGATAGATGTCTGTTACATGGAGATCAAATGGAACATCTTACAGTTTGAGCTTTATATATTCATGTGCCTCGAGACCATTGTTGAGATGGGTTTTAGTTTTGATGGTATCCTACACACTGGTTCTATCTAGTTTGTAAACTACCAATTAAAAAAATTGACATTTTTTTTTCGGGTTCAAAAGGATTTTGAAGATATAAATACAAATATTCAACTGGATTTCAATTGTAGCTTTGGATCTTCCAGCTGACTTGAGATAGAATTTGTTGTTTATATTGTTTGAATTCTTAATCAGCTCCCTGAATCAGTTCTGAAGCTGAACTGTTGAGACTTAGACATGATTTTCACCTTTATGTTAATTTGATAGAGTATAGACCTTGGAGAACCAGTGATTTGATGGAGATGTTATCTCGAAGGACAGTGTAGTCTGAGGTCTCAGTTATTGTATATGAAAATGGGAGTAATCCCCATTTTCTTTCTGATCTGATTAGTTCTAAGTTGCATTTTGTTCTTTTCCCAGGTATGCTGGTTTGATAGCTACACCTCAAGCTGGATCCACATGTTCCCAAGGATGGGAAGTAATTCTTCCTGATCTTGTTATGACAATCCATTGTCACAAAACCCAGGTGTCATGCTGCCCATAACTTTATGCATTGTTTTGGTATATATTAAATATTTCGACTCGTGGAAAGCAGTTTTTAATGTCTTCCATTAAAAGATATCTACCATTTTTCACTTGATTCTGGTTAAAGTGTTTTACCTCCCTTACCTTTTTTGTTAATCATGATTTCACTAAAGTAATGTTTTAATGATTGATTTTCCAGTCATGTGTGAAAATTGACTTTGTGATTTCGAGAGGGTTTTAATTCAATCTTAGCTTGTTAGATTTGGAAACGAGGTTGATGTGTAACTTAAGTTCATGCTTTGCCTTATTCATTTTTTTTACATTCCTTGTAGCAATTACATTCCTGGGTTAGCTAGCTGGAGTGCTTGTTTGTTGGACTTCCAATTTTCCTAAAAGCTCGAACTTGTAGGATTTAGGCCATGATCAATATCATTCTTTCCAATACCCTCCTCGCGTAAGTTTCCCGTACTCCACACAGCATCCGAGGTGCACAGTGAGGGTTGAAAGTATAACCTTCCATCAAATGATGCTCTATTACTGCATTGATTAATGATTTAAAATTTTAAGCTTATAGGATTTGTACCAATGAATATTATGCTCCCTCCAGCATTGTTGGTAATGCTATCTTGCTTGATTGATGAAAATATATAGGAATACATGAACGTGTTTTCAGTCTATGGATCATTTTTACCTAATCAGATTTCTAGCCATGCCAAAGGTGTCGTTGCATGCCACTCTACTGACGATCTCTCAAAATTTCCTTCCAGATAGCATGTGGGGTCGCTTCTTTCGCAATGCTGAGTTGGAGCAGGGAAATGGTTGATCAGGATTTGTCCCGCTTATATCCAGAACATGGGAGCTACTAGACACCAGGGATGCCAAGGCATCCTACGCCGGATTTTATTATTGTGGTGTCTAAGACATCCTGAGTATGGGTATAGACAAGGTAAGTTATATGGTCTTTGAAACAATACATTGTCATTGTGCGTGCGTGTGTTTTTTTTTTTTTTTGCAATTATAATTTACAAAATTTTATGATTTGTAAATCTGTCTAGAAAATCACATGTTTCTATGTTTCCCAAATATAGTAGTTGCATTTTTCCCCCTCTTGCCAGGGACTAATGTGATACCCGCTACGCACAACTACCTCAAGAAATCTGTGGAAATAATCTTGCCCATGACCTGGATTGTCTTTTTGAACTTAATCTGGCAACTCTGGATATATATATATGATGGGAAGAAGAGATTATAGTTCTTGGTTTGAAAATTCTCGTGGTTCTTAACATTTGCAGAAGTCTAATCTCATTCTTTCTTATGAGTTGCAGTGCTAACGAAAACAAATCTTGATTTTCTATGTTTTTCTAATTATCTACTTCTTTTTCCTATACGATGCTTAAAGATTTGCATCAGTCATTTAAAACTGTTGGAATAATGGAGACTGGTGTAACTTTTGCACGATGAAAATCTCTGTGGCCTTTAAATGCCCTAATTTTGTTATCATTCATGTCCCTCTATTTGCAAAGATGAAAATACTCCACCATGGCGCAATGGTAAATACACCATTTAAATTGCTTGAAACAGTGTTCTATATTTTGATTCAGGTGCTAATTACATGCTAGGTAAAGCCATCTGTATTTTCTCTGGAAAAAGATACCTACCTATCATTTAGATTAATTAGGAGAATTTTCTAATTTAAATTAATGGGAATGAAGGCATTTTCTTCAATAATATTATTACTGGAAGGAGTTTAAACTGCTGACGCATGAAACCCAAGCTTTTCTTTTGTGGGGGCAACCTGAACACAGCTGTTGCTAGATACATTTTTCTGAATTGTGGCAATCTTAATATTTTCTCTCCCTTTCTGCTTTTGGCTAGTAGGTATGCATGAACTTGGTTCCTCTATTGTTCTGCTTCCTTTTCATGTTGATGTGGAACATCTGTCTCAAGTGCGAAAGCTGTATGAAGATCACTTCACTGACAAATTCGATGACTTATCATTTCATGAAAGCGATCTCACGTATAATTTTGATTTCAAGAAATTTCCAGATTCCCTGGAAGATGAGATTGACCGCCATGGAAATGCAATGAAAGTTGGCTCTCTTGATGAGCTTGATCCCGAGATACAAACCATTTTATTACTAAGTGATGCTTATGGGGCAGAAGGTGAATTGGGTATTGTTTTGTCTGAGAAATTTATGGAGCATGATGCTTATTGTATGTTTGATGCTTTGATGAGTGGAGCCTGTGGTGTAGTTGCCATGGCAGATTTTTTCTCTCCCTCCCCGGTAGGGGATTCCCACACAAGCTTACCCCCTGTGATAGAAGCTTCAGCAGCTTTATACCATTTACTCTCTATTGTCGATTCATCTCTCCATAGTCACCTTGTTGAGCTGGGCGTTGAACCTCAGTACTTTGCGCTCCGCTGGTTAAGGGTTCTATTTGAACGAGAGTTTTCGCTTGAAGACCTTCTAATCATCTGGGATGAGATATTTGCATCAGATAATCGTAAATTAAACAAAGGTGTCGAAGAAGACTACACAGATTCCAGCTTTGTGATTCACTTTCACCTAGAGGAGCATTTATCTCAGCTATGGCGGTTTCCATGATTCTAAACCTGAGATCTTCCTTGCTTGCTACAGAGAATGCTACAACCTGCCTACAGAGATTGTTGAATTTTCCGGAGAGCATAAATCTGAAGAAACTGGTAGATAGCTAAAATCTTGCAGGCTATTGCCTTGGAAGCTAATACCTCAAACCATATCCTTCCTTTGAGGGGCCTATGAACTTGAGAATCAATGGCTGTGAGAGGTCAGTCTTCTTCATTTGATTCTAGTTCTGACAACTCCGCTTGAGTTTGGTGCCCACGAAGCCACTGGGAAGAGAGAAGTGAGAGTCTCTACACAAGGAAGTAGCTAGTTAGACGAGGTAATTCACAGAAACAAGTTCCAACCGAAGAAGGATGGTCTGAAAAGGTGAGATTCCACTTATCCAGAACAGGATCTGACCCATCTCACATGAAGGTGGACAAAGGAAAAAAGGATCCCAAGTCATCTGTTAGGCGAAGTTTACTAGACGATTTGTGCCGGCAACTTGGTGCAGAAGAAGATATTGGAGAAGTAGCCTGTAATGAAGTTTTAGACCAGAAGGACCCTCTCCATGTAGATGCTGAAGTGGAGGGAGAAGATGCTAATCTTAATTGCTTCACTTGCCCAGCCGATGATGTCCGCTTTTGATTGTACCAGGCAGTAAGAAAATCCTCAGTTTTCGGCCTCAAGTAGTCCTCTTTACAAATGATCAAGAAAATGACTCGAGAAAAGTAGTATCGTGTCAAATTCATCCCTTGATGAAAATGACGATGAACCCCATAATGCTGAAGATTTCCGGATCATCCCTGAAGATCCTCCTCTCCCAGTCTCTGATCCTCCAGAAGATGTCTCTCTCGAACCTGAAACTAACAATGATTCTACAGTAAAACAGGAGGCGGGTCTTAAAGATCGGAAGCTTCTTTCTGGTAAACTCCAGTGGTTATGGAAGTTCGGGCGGAATGCTGCTGGTGAGGAAACCTCTGACAAAGAATGTGCCTCTGAGGCGGCTGCAAAATCTGCCAATAGGGAAAGTAACGATGGGGATACATCGGGCTCTTCTTCTTCATCCGTTGAGTTCAGTAATTCTTCTTCTGTAAATTCCAAAGGAGATGCCGCTGACCAGAAAATGATGAGTACCTTGAAGAATCTCGGGCAATCAATGCTTGAAATATTCAGGTAAAGATCTATCTTTTTGTTCTCATTTGTATTATCAAAAATGTTTGAAGGAATAAAGAATGTCGCTCTGTTGTCCCAGTAGATTTTTTTTTCCCTCTTTTCGATCTTTTCTTGAAGAAACTATATTCATGAATTTTAACCAGGAACCAAAATATTTCTGTTTGGGACATATGAAATGATTCCACAATCAATCCAACCCAAATTCAGTAGACATTAATTTACTGGAGAAATGCTTTACACCTTCTTAGGAAAAACAAACAAAAAGAAAGAATTTTTCTGCAGTATCTAGAGATGGTATGGACATTGTCGAAATAAGATGGATTTTGAAAGAAATTTGAGTCATGTTTTGTTGAAAAGTTGCTTTCGAACGCGCTTATGATATCGATTCAGGTTTATGTTATTGATTTGCAGTCACATAACTGATCTAATCGATTGATCTACAGGTGATCGAGTTGCGTTCCAGCAAGATCATCGCGGCTAAGGGGGATCGTTGGAAAGCTTCTCCTCCAAGAATGTTCTTGTAGGAAAGGGTCGGTTACAGCAATGGCAGCTCTGAAGGAGCTGAAAATCAGCAACCTGTTATCTGAGATGTGATTTGAGGAACCATTATTTGTATTTTATATAAAATGTATATATACATTTTGTAATTACTATTTTTAATTTTATGTGCCATTAATAAGATGAATTTCTTGGCTGCCTTTAGTAGTAATAGATTCTAGTTTGTTGTGTCAAGTTTCACAGCAGTAACTAAAATGACTATGCTTTATTATTAGCAATAATCAGACCACGGGGTGTTTGGCTGCCAAGAAAATGCCATACTACTTGTATTCTTATGCCAAGAAATTTCTTTACAATCATGGTGTTGAGACCAGGTTTTTCCATGGGACAAGGTGACACATAGAAGATTGTCTTATTAACATTGATGTTTGGTATTTTACTCGGAAAACATCAAAATCAAAAAAAAATGAGGGAAATTCCCAAGAGAATTGTAAAATGACGCATTCATGAAAAGCTTACATTATGTGTGCCAATATGATGTCACTTATTTTTGAAAAAAAAAAATGATTCAAACTAGCAATTCATCGAGAGACAGAATCAAATTCAAGTAGAACGGCAAATGATGAACAACATTCGTTGATAACGTGAATGACCTGCTCAAAGCCTTATATATTCGATAATTATTATTATCGAATATCTATCGACTCCAAAGAATGTGAATATATCGACGAACACGACTACTTATCCTTATCTCACAAATATGCTTTTACCTATCCTAATTGGTCTATACATAAAATAAATACCACAACAAACGATTTAAAAACAAAACGTTATACCAAGACGTCACAAACCACTAAATTGTAATATATGCGGTTTCGCACTAAGAATTTATAAAAAAATTCACCACTTTAAGAAATGCAAGCTTGATGAAACAAAACGTCATACCAAGCACGTCACAAAACCATAAGCTGTAAGAAGTAGAAGGATGATTTCGTGAACAAAAAAAATCACCCCTTTTAAGAAAATGTATAGAAAAGAGTTGAGAGAAAGGGAAGCTTGGATTTCTTACTAGAGTTATTAAATTTCAATATGATGTCAATTAAAATATGTAAATATGGCCTACATGTTTTCATTTTTTAGTGTTGCATTTGTCTATCATTTATTTCATCATTTTTTTTTTTTTTGAAAAGAAAAGATCAATTTACTAGTACTTTTTTTTACTAAAAAAAGCCCATATTCTATTGGGAAATAAATAAGTGTTGGTAACAAAAATGGTCAAGGACAAGGGTAAAATAGAATATGAAAATAAAATATAAAATTCTCTTCTCGTCCATAAATAGGTTTTAAGAATAGTGTTAAAAAAATAAAAATAAAATTCCACCTCACTAAAGTTTTAATTATTTCTCATCATATAATTAATTCATATTCATTAACCAATGAAAAAGAGTAGACATTAGAATGGTTGTTAGCATATCATTCTTCTTCCCACTGATTCAAACTCACTCTTTAAAATTAAGATCTCAAAAGCTTTAGTATTTTACATGATTTAAATAAACCCCATAAAAGGGAAAAAGCAATATTCTGGGATATAATAATATAAGCAGTCACTCAGATATCATCTAATCAACATGGTGAAAGCCTGGGAGAAGGGAAGTAATGAAACCAACAACAATCATCTGGATTTCTTTAACAAATCCCCACCAGTGGTTGTTGCCGCCATCGCCATCGCCCCCACCGCCTTCTGCCATGTTTTCGTTCTCAACCGCCTCGATTCCGTCTTCTCCCAACTGATTTTGATCTGCAGCTCCTCCAACTTGACCCCCCTCTGCCATTCATAGTTTACGAGCGACAAAATTAGGGATATAACTCAAACAATTATCTTCCTAGTTCAGAAGCATTCTATTCTAGCATTTGATGGCAATGGAGATGGGAGAATGTCTGGTATTATTTACTCTACCAACAAAGATGAAATGATTATTTGTGAGTCCTACAGCATAATAGGTAAATGACAATTGGAAGTGAAAGTGTCTAGGAGGAGAGGGCACCAAATTAAAGACACAAAGAAAGAGACCTAATCTGAACGAGAAGAGGTTAAACATCCTATAGCAGAATTTGTACCTAATCTTGACGGTTGTGCATTCTGATGCATGTTCATTTCTGAAAGATGGTTCTATGGTCGAGGACTGTAGTAGAATATCAAAACCACAGAGATCTGGGATTTGAATATCCATCCACTACTCTAAAAAGTGGTTTGAATTCCATGATTCAAGCAGTTTCTACAAAATAATGTGTATAACTTCATGCAAAGTAACAAAGACCACAAATGCATGAACAGGAGAACGATTTGTTTCGTTAAAGCCTTTAAATGTTCATAAGGACAAAATATGGGGAAAAAATAAAGAAGAGGGATAATACAAGGCATGCATCGCTGCACCATTACAGGGGAGATGAAGCTTAGATGAAAGATTCATTGTGAGAAAATGGGAGCATAGTAGTCAGGAGTAACGGCTTGTTGAGTTGAATGATGTGTTTTCATCAACGAGGCACTCGTGCTGGCTGCCAACTGAGGTACATGTCAAAGTAACTCCCTGTTGTGTGAAGGAAGCAACTTTCAACATTGGTCATGGCACAAAAGTGGGCTATCGAGCATTTTAACCATGGATGCAACTGGTTCAACTTAAGTTGAAATAAACAGAAAAGTGCATGTTATCAGATCCCTCCAATATGTTACCAAGAAATCTATTTTTAAGGAACATTTGTGCTCTGAGTCCATATCTAGTTGTTTCATCACAGCTACAAAGATTGGGTGCCTACTGATCTCAATTCTTGGACTCTATATTTCCTCTTGCATGAATGAGAATACTAATATGCATGTAACCAAAATTTGTTTGCAACCAAAAACCATGCTTTGTATATGTTTGGATGTTTAAGGATGTGTGAGTAGAAGAAAGTACCTGCCATGGCAACATTCTCATTCCCCGGTCTGGCAGCAGCAGGGACATTCTCAGCCCTAACAGCCGGCCTTGGTGGTTGTGGAGGCACAGCAGCCCTCTGCATGCTTTGTGAAAGCCATCGTAAAACTGGTGTGAAGCTCAATTTGATATGCAGCATCCCCATAAGGCGAGTTAAATATTGAAAACCAAATAAATCAGAGGATTGAACCCTTGAAAGTTTCTTTCTCATCCTTTCTGCCAAAAAGGTTGCAGAGTTAAATGAATACAAATATATATATATATATATATATATATATATATATATATATATATATATATATATATATATATATATATATATATATATATATATATTTTTAAGAACAAATTTCAAATTGAGAAGATTTACAAGTTTGAATACTCACAAGTAGAACAGTAAACCAAAAACACAAGGAAAACAAGCCTTTGCCTTGAACCATCTTGATTGAACAAAAAAATTGCAGCCACCAGCTTCAGTATAAGAATCACATCGAGCTGAAATGCAATTTGAAATCTCCTCACAACAATTTGTCTTTGAGGTGCAGGCTGTTGCTGCTGCGGCTGTCCGGTCTGACCATGCTCCTCACCCACTGGTCCTCCCTCAGAAGAGTTTGTTCTACTGTTGAAAGAGGCAATATTCAAATGAATAGAAATTTTTGCATAATGCATTAATATATCTACTGGATAAGACATTTGTATATCCTGTGCATTGGCAGCCATTTAGTATTCTTATTGATAGAAGCGTGGCTCGTAATTAACTACCTTGAACATTCAAGTGGCAAAACACTTTCATGTAATAGGGTGTAGAGGGTGAGGTTAGGTTTGTTGTTATGTTACGTGATCTCTCAAACAAATAAATCATATTTTTATGCTATTATCTCAATTTAATGGAATTAAGTGGTCCTTTCCGCAAAAACAAAAATAAATAATTTCTGACCACAACTTATGTTATCAAATGTACTCTTTCTTTTGGTTTCTTTTTTGATAAGCAAAGGAATACAAAAGAAAGGGATCTGCCATAGCAACCCCAGAGTATATAGGATGATGTATACAATGGAGTGCCCAAAAGGCCTTTACAAAAGAATAAAACAAAATAAATCACCAACCACAAGCTAGACCTAGCCAAAGCACCAACTTTACTAACAAAAGAATCAGAAATTGCCTGAAACTAGCGGAACACAGAAGAATACACAAAGGATCTTTTCAGACAGCTCAGAGAGAGTAATCTTCATCTTCAAAACTGCTGTTTCTCTCCTTCTAGATTGCCCAAAACAGACACAGGGGGGCAGCCCTCCAAACCTACCTTTCTTCTTTTCTCATAGGGATTTTGTTCCGGCCAATGATTAGGTCTTTCACCAACAAAGTGGTCACCCACACAATCCCCAAGGCTGCCAACAGAAAATACCACAAATCCCAGATCATAGGACAATGTATTAGAAAGCGCTCAATGTTCTCCCCATCCTTTCCACAAAAGGAGCATCTGTTGGCAAGGGCTTCCCTTCTCTTGAGCTGATCCATAGTCGCTCATTCACTTTACCCTACCAAGCTTCCCAAACCAAAAAAAAAAACCAACCTTTGTGGGGACAAGTTGGTTCCAAACAAACTTCTTTGGAAAAGAATCTACCCCCCTTCCATCCTCCAAAACATCAATGCTGGACTTCACAGTGTAGAGGCCATCTTTTGTAAAATTCCACACCGATTTGTCCTTCTCAATGGGGTTGATTCTTTTATCCCTCATAACCCGAATGAAATCCTCCACACTTTTCATTTCCCAATCATTAAAAGGCCTCACAAAGCATGGGTACCACCCTCCTTCCTCCACTAAAGACTCCCAGACCTCCTCACTTTTGCCTCTTTAGGTACTGGCCTTGAATATAACTTGGGGAACCGCGCACAAAAGGCTCCTCACAGCACCAAACATCCTCCCATAATCTTACCCTGCCCCCCTCTCCTATCACGAATCTACTGTTCATCTTTAATTGTGAGACTTCTTAAAAAATTTCTCTCCATAGGCTAACCCCATAGCTTCCTCTCGCACCCTTGGTAAGCCAGCCTCCTTCAGCACCGTATTTCAAGTTGATAAAGACCCTCCAAAAGGCTTCAGTTTCTACTACAAACCTCCAAATCCATTTGCCCAATAAGGCCCTATTCAGAATGGAGAGCCTTCAAACTCCCAATCCTCCTTTGCCTCTTTTTGAGCACACCGTCTCCCACTTTACGTTATGGGTCCTCCTTTCCAATGCACCTCTTCCCCATAAGAGATCCCTTTGAATATTTTCTAATCTCATACTAACGGCCCTTGGTATTCTAAACAGTGAAATAATATATAAGGGCATGCTAACCAGCATGCTACGTATAAGCGTGATTCTTCCCCTTTTGAAAATATACTGTATTTTCCATAAGGCTAGCCTTTTATGAAATCTTTCCTCAACAACATCCCAAACCGACAAGGATTTATGCCTCACACCAAGGTAAGACCGAGATAGGATGTTGGCAAGACTTAAGTTACCGGCTCTAAACCGGCATCTCGGGATCCTCGCTTCTCCCACGGGCATAGCCAGGGCTTTTTCAATTTATACACATACCAGAGAGGGCCTCAAACCAAAGTAAATGAGTAATTTGTAACTCTTCCCCTCCCCTACCCCTTACCTTGTACCCTGACAAAAAACCTCCCAAGGCTGCCTTGTTTACCAAATGAGAGAAGGTCTCCATTCCAATCACAAAAAGGTAAGGGGATAGTGGATCCCTTGTCTTAACCCCTTGGAACTTTAAAAGAAACCGCAAGGATTGCCATTAATCAAAATAGAGAAGGTGGCGGTAGAAATTCACCAATTTATCCATTCAAGCCATTTTACTCCGAACATTATGTGCTCTTTTAGTTAAGATACAAACATTATGTATGAAAGAGAGCAGGCATATTATTAGCCAATCCTAGGAGGTGGTAAAATATTTTAAAAGATTATTAAAAATAAATGAGAATCATATGATAGATATAAGGATCCTGCAAATGTACCCTCAATTGGGAACTCCAAACATTTGGATGCAGCGACAGAAATACTCACGTGGGTAAGTTGTAAGTAAGTGGAATCAGAGCATTGGGTGGAAGTCCAGAAATGGGTCCCATAAAAGGGGGAACAGGAACAGCATAAATGCCAGCACCACGATTCATCTGTTCCTGATTCTGCGAAGGGATTAACCCAGGAACAAATGCAGGGTACATGAAGGGAAACATCTGCATGTTGCCATTTGGAGGGACTGGGAAGCCAGAGAATGTTGGTATCTGAAAAAACAAAAATGCTTACATAAAAATGAAAATAAATATGTAGACATACAAGTTTCTTTTCTTTGTATTTTAAAATCATATGTCGCATTTTTCAGTCTTATTTAAATCTTGAGTACAAGAAAACTTCAGAATAGAAAAAACAATTTCTATCCAATTCTTCTTTGACAGGTAAAAAATGCAAAGGCTTAAATAAGAAATTTGGTATCAATTTGGAGATGGAAAAGAAAATGGAGGGTGCTTGGTGAGCAAACAACCAAACCACTTCAACATTTTGTAGGTGTCAGATTGCATTGAGATGAATCCAGATTTCAAAAAGCAAAACCTGAAGAAGTAGCACAAAACAGGGTTTGGAGGTTTTTTTTTTTTAATTTGCTAGAAGCTGGAAAAATCTACAGTTTAGAAGTTGCCATCGTTTTTGAATGGAAATTCGGCAACTACTGGCCAAGAGTGAAAACAAAATATCATTTTTTTTCCTAAAAGCAAACCAGTCAAATAGCTACTTTAAGGGTGGAAGCTGCAAAGTTTGTTTTGGTCGATAAGATCAGTCACAAGATTCCTTTATAAAAGTATGCAGCTGCATCCCTAATGGTACAAGGTGACACAAACGAGATTTACTCACGCTGTTAAAATAAATTCACATCACTACAAGCACAAAGTAGTTTGGAGATGAGGTACTTCATAGGCAACCAAGAGAATAACTTATTCCACCAACAATCTAGAATGTCGATGTTAGTATATGTATAGGTCGTCTACTTTTCACTGCAAGGCTACAACTGGAGGATGTACACTGAAACTGTTACTATTACTCTGAGGATTTACCAATCTATCGCTAAGGCAGCCTAAGAATCCAATTTTGTAGAAACATAGGCATGTAGGGTTTCATTTTCAAAGATCAAAATTTCATTTTTAGGAAAACAGTTTCAAATCATATACTTTTTTCAATTAAAACAGAATACCTATTCTTTTCTACATGTGTCCTTATCCTCAACAGCAAGGACATTTTATTCCCTATTAATGTTGTATAAGGCTCTTTGACCCAAAGGTTTGAAGTATCCAACTTTCATGCAATTGAAAAGATTAATTAAGTAAAAATCAATGATTCTAATACACATGAGTTGGCCATTCATTCCTTTCCTTTGTGATTTGATGAACTATCCCAAACACTTTTCTCAATCCAACAAGCGAATGGGATCTGGTGCCAAACAACATTATAGCATTAAAACGAAAAGGATCACAAAGAGATGTTTCATGGATACAAAAGAGAGTACTCTAATTTTCCCAATAACTAAAACCATATCATGCCCACATCTAACAAGTTTTATAGAAGTTAATGTCTAGATTTCTTTACAGAACCTAGAAGATCACAGTAGCTTCAGCTGTCACATGTAAAGATATATTGTGAGTACTCAACAAAAAGTGCCTATAAATAACCACTATCTAATGATAGAGAAAATAAGATACTATTAGATGGGGTTCAACTCAAAGCCTAATTCAGGCTTCACCCACCAAACTATTTAGATGAAAAATTATCAAGAATATACTAATTCCCAACAGCCCAAAGCTTCAGGTCACAAATTCACCAGATATGGACTCCCAATTGCCAAAAATTTTCATTTCTTTAAAACGAGATTGCCAAATCTCACCTAAATATATAAATTCTTAAAATCCTTAGACAACCCAATGAACAAAGAATCAGAAAGATTCCAGCTGAGACCTAACTGAATTTCCCAAACCCCACTTCACCGATCCAATTCGAACCTAAATTTCCGAAATTAAAAAAAAAAACCAAAAAACCAAAAAACGCACCTACGACGCATCACGATTCACGAAAGACACTGCCCAAATTATAAGCCCTAATTACAGAATACTAAATTGAGACAATAAGAGGTAGCTGAAATGGAATGAAACCTGAAACTGCCTGAGAGGATCCTCAGGGAAGTTTTCTCCGGATGGCGTTAAAAGCCAGATTCTTCCGCCATTGGAGGAGATATTCTTCTTCTTCTTCTTCTTCTTCTTCTTTCTTCACACCCTCTTTCTCTCTGCCTGTGAGATTGATTCGTTCGAATAATTTCTTTCTTCTCTTTTTCCGCTTTTTCGCTCCAAGAAAACTGACGTGTATTTTTCTTTAATCACCAATAGCGTGACGCCACGTCATCTTTTTCCTTCAACCTATTTTCTACATTATAAAGTTATTAATTTTCTTTAATTTGATGATTAAAGGTAAAGGAAATTTTTCCTCTTACGTTTTCACTCAAATTTAATCGTATTTTTAATAAATGGGTTATATTTGTATTATTTTTAAATTACCAAATTAATAAATATCTTCTTCGTCTTGAGTATCGTATTTACGTCGATTAAACGATCGTGTTTGAATTTGTTATTTGGCCCTTTTATTATTTGTGTCATGTTTGAGTTGATGAATACCGTAAAAAACTTGTTATTAGCGACTTTACGAACACGAATTACACTCATTAAAAGAAAAAAACCAATATCAGTTTAAAAATGATTTTTTTTTGCTATAAATTCAATAATAATTAGGGCATGCTTAGGAAATTCTAATACCTATCCATTTGGCTTCTTTTTTTCTTTTCTTTTTTAAAATTTTAAATTTTTTGATTTTAAATATATTATAATTAATATTTTATAAATAAAAAATAGTATCTTTTATAACTTATATTCTTACGAAATAAAAGGACTATTATTATTATATATTCATAAAACAAATTTCAAATTATTTTTTAATCTATTCAATTTTTTTCCTTTTCTTTCCCTTTTTTTTTTTGAAATTTGTGTCAAGTGTTCATCCCTCATTCGGGTCGTTTACACTCACAAACAATTTATTTATTTTCGATTCGATTTATTTTAAATAAACAGACTGAACAATTCCACAACAGAGATTTCGTAAAAATCTCGTTATTGAAATGTTGACCATTATCGACTCAGAAACTCGTAAAAGGAAATTGAATTGTCTCAAAATTAAAATGAGAATTTGCAGTCGTTAAATTCAGTGAACCAGTAGAATTTGTTTAAGCGATCAAATCTGAAACGTTATGACAATTTATTATTATTATTATTTTTTTAAATTTTGAAAATTAATTTTCAGGGTTTTCATATACAAGAAAGGGTGGGCCGAGAATAAACAATACCTCAACCATCCCGAACCGTCCTAGGTTAGGAAAAAAATTTCAAATCCACTAAATACCCATTTACAAAAACCCCATGCTTATCTCATACATTATAAGCGGGATGGAACGAGAACCAGAAATTATTTGTTTATTGGTATTGCCATCCCTAATTGAACATTGTGAATAATAAAAACTAAATAGTCTTATTGTACAAATCAACTTAAAGCAACGTAGACCTTAAACAAAGTTGTATCGCATATTCTATGCATATCAAATTAATATAACCGATAATTAGTATAGATTATAATTATGTGAATATGCTTTACTAAATTGTATTAAAGTGATTAACTTTAAAAATAATAATTACTATTATGCCCTTCTGTCGTATCACGTAAAAATTATAGAGCGGCCTCACGCTGTATCTTATTTTAATATTTTATCCTTTTAGTATATCTCTGAGGTTAAATCTTAAATAAAATAAGAAAAATATATATATATATATATTCTAAGGAGCGATCATTTTGCTTCTCACTTTTTTAAAGATAAAGCGTCTTGCGAAGATGCATTGTATCTAGGCAAACCGTCATGTAGGATGACATCTAGTCCAATACGCATCTACAATAGCCAACTAATTTTTAATCGGCCGTGTGATAGGAAGAATGCACTTTACAACATTAAGGTGCGGTCTTCTTGATTAATACATGAACCGATTGAGATTAGTATGATAGTAAGATAAATTAATTAGATTTCGTTCAATTGAAGTTTAACAAGCTTCTACGCCAAGCAATCATATTCTTCTAATATTGTATCCAAGAAGGTGTCTTTTAGTTGGCAAAATGAAAATTCAAATTTGGAAACGGCGTGAACATCCCTAAGAAAATACTTTAAAGGTCCAAGGTCCTTGATTCCGAAACAAATGGTTAGATATTTCTTAAGATCGCCAATCTCTGCTTCATTGTTTCCTACTATAATCATGTCATTGGCATATAGTAATATGGTCGTGAAAGAATTACCGTGAACCTTGGTGGATAATGAATAGTCTGCCTTTGATTTCTTGAACCAACATTTTGGATTCTTGGAGAGAACTTACCAGAGCTAACTTCAGAAGGCTTTGCTTGAGGCCATATCGAGTTTGCTTTAAGTCGACAAAACAGCTTGCTCCTTAATCCCTATTGATAGGTAGAGGATGCGGGTAAACTTCCTCGAAGAGTTCCCCATGTAGAAAGGCATTTTGAAGGTCCATTTAGTGGAGACTCTAGTTTTGAAGAGCAACCACAGTTAAGAGACACTAAAAGGTTATTGGTTTGGAAACTAGAACGAAAGTTTCTTTATAATCAATGCCTTCATGTTGTGCATAGGTGTGAGTTATTTGCGTAGCATAAGCATCCCAAAGTTCAAATGTGAGAGTAAGCGGGTAACTTTCCATGTAAAATTGTATATAATGACGTATGAGATAGTAAGGAAGTGGGCAGACGAGTAATGAGATAGTAAGTTGTTTGGACGCTCTCTCCCTATAATTCTATAGGTAAATTTTCTTCAAAAAGAAAAACACGTGCCATATTTAAGAGACGACGATGTTTATAACCCCATTTTCTTGAGGTATGTGTGAGTGCAAAAATATTGAAAAATTGTGTCTCGGGTGTCAAAAAAGGAATGCATAGATACTCGCTGAAGATTGTCATGGAATAGAGGCTAGCATGGGAAGCGGCTCGAGAAACGTATCCAAGTTGGGAATGGTGTCTTATGATGGTGAGATTGACTCACGAGGGTTGAAGGGTTAACCTTCATTTGCAACCCTCATTCGGGAATATCGAGTATTTGGATAGAAGCGATAGATTGTACTTTCCGTAGCACATTCACAAGGAAGGGAATATTGTGGCTGATCTGATGGCTAGAAGGTGTTGAAAAATCAACAAGGTATGTCCCAGAAGACTGGCATAATCCGCAAAAGGCGTGAGTGAGATTCTCCAAAGGGATAACCGGCTTTGCGATGTGGGAGGATTGGCCATGCGGGATTTGTTTGGTCCCTCCTCCCTCTATGATCAAAAAAAAAAAAAAAAGCAAAATGCATGAGATGAATTTTGTTTCGTGTCAATGTGTGGCCTTGACATCACAATGAAATTAGGTCTTAATCCATGAGAAAAAGGATTTCAACAATGGTTGTGTTTCATATTCAAAACTCATGAGATGAATTCATATAAAACAAGAAAAATAATCCAACATAGTTAAAAAAATATTGTACCCCATAATGAGATTAGACTTTGTCAGGTCCCACTTATCATTAGAGGTGGTACTTTAAGCCCGATCCGTTGGGCTAGCTTGATCCACTTGAAATTAAGGTCGAGATGGGCTGTTAATATATTGGCCCGAAGAAAAAATCAGGCCAAATTTGGCTTGGCTCGGTTTCGACCCAACCCAACCCTTTCGTCCAAATTACCACCTTTACTTATCACAATGAATTAAGTCAAAAGGGTTAATATGATGAAATTGAACCGTGGGAAAAAGGTAAACATGTTTGATTAGCTAATGAACAAATGTCACAAAAATAAACATGTTTGAGGGCATGGTTGGCACTATGAGTTAGGGTTGGGTTTTGATTGGATGTAACTTGTAAGGTAGTTCAATCCATCATGTTGCCTACTCATGAAAATCATCTTTTTCATAGGCACATCTTGTACTACACAAAAATAAAGATAAAATATCACATTGTCTCTAAAAGCTTAAGTAGGGATGACATTTTCCTTCAAACCCGACGAAGAATCCGATATTCGATCCGAATGGAAGAGGGTATGAAGGAACATTTTAGACCCAACTAAATATTCAGGTAATCGGGTTTGGAGATTTTTAGATTTAAAGGATGGGACGAGAATTAAAGTATATCTGCAGTCATTGACACGAATCTTGATTAAATATATAATATATATTTATTTTATATTAAAAACCCTAAAAGGTAAAAAAGAAGGCGGGTTTTTCTTGCATTTCCTATTGGTTTCAGCAAAATAAATCACAAATAATTCTTATTACTATTATCGAAAAAATTATTTGTAATATTCATAATTTTCTAATACAACTCATTTCACAAGTGGAATAAGACATTTGGGTCCAATGGATGTGAATAAGAATTATTAAGTCTAAAAATCCAATGGGGATGGTATAGGGATAGAAATAATAAATGAATATTAGAATGAGAATCTAAATCTTTCTGTCAGACTCATCGCCCATCCATATATATATATATAAACATTGATAACAGTTAACTCGGAAATTTCCGAGCATGTAATGTCCATCAAGAATCAAATTAGGATGACAATTTAATAAGAAACCCAATTAGATTATTTGAATGTGATCAGTTGCATCACTATCCACAATCCAATACAAGGTTGAATGTAAATCATAATGAACATTACTACAAGAGTAGGTGTGATAATATACCTATACTATTCATGAAATGTTGATTCCTACCAAATGAAAATGAAAATGAAAATGAAAAAACTTTAGACCTGTAGATGTTGCTTTCTCAATAGATCCATCCAGGAATCTAATCTTATTCTTGGTACTGAAACTTACTCATGGCATGAATACACTGCCCTTTTAATTAGGCCTTTAAGGGTTTGGACACAAACAGATTCCTAGACGAGTCTGATTGATGCAAAATAAAGAGGATTTGAAGCATCTATCATGTATCTTTTCTTTTTTTGTGTTTAAAAGCAAATCATAAAGATGAAAATTCCAAGTGTGTACCGCGGTCGTGAAAAAAGGGAGCCAAAACAAACATACGAAACAAACCCAAAACCCTACCCTCTCACTCACATGTGTGAGAAAATCGAACAGAATGTGTGTGCTCGACACTATACAGATTAGCTGGTCGCAAATTAGGGAAATGAGGTTGGCTTTAATCCTTTGGGCAGGAGACCTCGTATCTGTGTGATCTTTGGTACTCCGTTAGTCTTTATGTCTTCTTCTTTTTTCAGTGTATAGAACAGAAGTTATCTACGGAATGAAATAGAAAAATATTCTCAGGAACAATCAAATCTTGATGACCAGATTTTTTACCATTCAATTCCAATCACAGTCATACCCTACCAAAGTGTTGATTTACATATTGAAGAATAAAAAGAATGAAAGAACAAAAATTTTTATATATATATAGAGAGAGAGAAAGAGTATAAATTGATTTAAAATGAATAGATTCAAAAGTTATATTAAACTAACCTTTAAAAATGTTCCATTTTGACAAAAATTCTCTAAGTACAAAGATAAAACAACCCATGATAACTAAATCCATCTATCCCCCATATTATAACTTGTGTTTGGATTTCAAAGAAAGAAATTAGTTTTACAATTTTTTTTTGGGAATTGTCCCTTTTAGGCGTTTATCCCTTTGTTTTATTTATGCCATCCCACAGCATACTTTCGGTGGAGACATAACATATGGATAGTCATAATTTCTTTCCATGAAATGTTGTCAAGATTGTTATGAAAATTTGTGATAGCATTATGATAATGTTGTGTACTTTGATTATAGATTTCATTTTTCTGTCATGCCTTCAAAAAGTTCAAAGCCCATCTAATAAGAAACCAAATGATCAATATTTTTTTCTAGTAAACAAAAAATTGGAGTTTTATCATATGTCTCCCCAATTCAACACACTGAATCCTGATAAAAAAAATGTTATTCCATTTAAAATATAAATGTATAAGGAGACAACATGATCAACTAACTATATAGAGAAGAAAAAACATGTAACTTATTCAGTTTATCAATTTTTAACATACACTGAACTGTTAATAAGTCTGTCAATAGAACAACAGTAAGGGAAATTGGGGGCCAGTTGGAGAAATGGAATACCTACTAAAGACTAATGAGTTTACAAGTTTGAACCTGTACAGCATATCCCATTTGCTTGCCCCCTTTCCTCAGCCCCAGCTTCCCTTTCCTTTTCCTTCTTTTTATTTGCAAATTTCTACGCCCAGGAAAAGTGAGCCTGCACATCCCAACAAAACACCATCAATTATTTTTACTTTTATTATTATAATTTTTTATAACCATGGATGTCAGCGAGAAGCTAGCTTATACCACCACCTCGACTAATTCAAGGACCTAGAGTGACCAGTGAAGTAAATCTCAATTACCCCAAGGGGACTTGAACCGATCTTTGTAACCTCTAGGTACCCATCCCAGAGCTTTACATCATATGAGTTACCCTTTAGGGGTACCATCAATTATTAGTATTATTATTGATGTGATTATTGTTATTATTATTATTATTATTATTATTATTACTATTATGATATCAACATCAACATCAACATCACAATCATCATCATCATTATTATTTTTTTTTGATGAGTAAAAGCAATATATATTCATAAAAAAGAATAGCACCCAGAGAGGCCCTAAGGTCTACAAGGGGTATACAAGAGGGTCCTATCAAGGGAAAAAGAAAAGGAAATAGGAAGGCAAGACAAAAAAACCCCTGAGCCACAAAAAGCGCCTTCCACCAGCCCTCACATCCTACAGTGACCCAATTCAAAATCAACGAGGATCTCTGTCTTTCGACAATATACACATTTGACCAAGACCATAGATTACAAGTAAAGAACTTTCATCCCTTTGAAATTTGCTGGAAGTAAACTTTGTTTCCAAATACGATGTAGTTCTTTCACGCCATATGGTTTAGAAAATGCTAAGGGGCTGCCGTAAACTTTTTACCCTTTTTCCCCATGAAAGAACCTTCCCAAGAGAGGAGGGTCTCTTTAACTGACAAGGGGAACACCCATTTAACACCAACAATAGCTAAGAGGAGGTCCCACAACACTATAACCTTTGGGCAATGGACTAACAAATGGTCAATTGTCTCCTCCTCCTCCCCACAGAGAAAACATTTGTTGGCTAAAGCCCTTCTCTTCTTCTTTAAATGCTCAAGGGTTAAAACTTTGCCCCAAAAGGCTTCCCAAGCAAAAAAAAAAAACCCACTTTAGTGGGAACCCAAGAATTCCAAATAAACTTGTGAGGGAAAACAACATTTTTATGGTAGGCCAAGGCCTTAAAGAGAAGCTTCACTGAAAAACTCTCATCTTTTGTCTCCTTCAAAAGCATCAAATCATCCTGGCTATCAATAATTCTCTTCCCTTGAATGGTATTGAGAAGATGAAGGATCTCCTCCAATTCCCAATCATTGAAAGATCTAACAAAGCGAGGAATCCACCCTCCTTCCTCCCTAGAAGAGTCCCACAAGTCAGCCACCAACGCCTCCTTGTTGGTAGCCAAAGCAAGCAAAGAGGGGAAAGAATCACAAAGCCTCCTACCATTTCCTAAAGAGAAAACAGCATGGGGGAAAGACTATATCCCATTCCTTCCTAATCTTCTTCCAAACGCTTGTCCCAAAAGCACCTCTAGAAATACATGAGACCAGCCTCCTACATCCTCCCCATACTTCCAGTAGATTACATTCCCCCATAAGGAATTCCTTTCATTTGCAAATCGCCAAATCCATTTACACAAGAGCCTTGTTGAGAATAGAAAGATCTCTAACCCCTAAACCTCCATCCCTTTTGTCCATGTAAGCTGTCGACCACTTGACAAGGTGAGGCTTTATCATAATACCTCCTCCCACTTTTATCCCATATTATCATTATAATCATCATCATCATCATCATCATTATCATTATCATTTTTCATTCATTATTATTATCCTTATTATTATGATTATGATTATGATTATTATTATGATCATGATGATTATCATCATCATCATTATCATTAATCTTTTTAAAGAGATGACTGTCAATCAATAGATCTTGAGAAAAGTCTCCTAAGCTTTCTATAATTTGATTATCTATATATATTTTTTTTGATAGGCAAATAAAACCATAAATTAAAAAAAGGGGAGAGCCACAAACCATAAACCATAATTTTTTTTTTATTATCTATTATTTCGCTCATTCTGAATAATCTTCATTAGAACTGGAAATATCAGTTTCTGATTCTGTCTCATAAACAGATTCTTCTGCGTGAAGTTCATTTAGATCTTCAAATTTCTTTATTTTTATAAATTCTTCTTGATTTATCATTTTTTCAATATCTAAATCTAGTTCAATCTTTTTATTGAATTTATTAGGACATTCATTTGCATAATGTCCAATTTGATTGCAAGCATAACACCTGCATTCTTTTGCCTTTCGAGGATTTTTTCTATAAATCGTTCTTTGTCTTGTATTCCAATTCTTTTTAAAATCTCTTAGTCTTCTTTTAATAAAATATCTTTTTCGACCATATCTTTTATAAAATCTTTTATAAGGTTTATTTTTCTTTTGTTTGTATGTTCTCTTTAAATCTCCTATTACAGTAATTAAATCATTTCATTTGCAGCATAAAACATTATCTTTTCTAATCGTTTTAGCCTTTTTAATCAAGTATGCATGATGACACAATTCACTTAGCTTTTCTTTTATAAAAGAAATCCTTCTTCCTAAGGTATCTGAATTGACAAAAGGGTAATATCTAATAAGTGGGATCCGCGGATCACAGTATCTTTAAAGATAAAACATGTTTAGATACATTGTATCTGTACCAATCTTTGTGTAGATATGATAATAGTAGTCTTGAAAGACACATATGTAAGTGTCTAAGAGGCATATATTATTTAGTTCTAGCTTTAGTAAAACATGAACATATTTTTCAGCATATTGTGGTGAATCTCTATCAATATATCCTTCTCCGAGAAATTCAATCCTTAATAGGTGAACAACTTTTGCGACAACATCTGTAATATTGTCTCCTTCTAAAGCTTGAGCTTTTGTATCTGTTTTTAAATTTTGCCAAAATTGTAAAGCAGATTTAATCATTGTCATTCCTATATATTTTTTTGCATTATCGTTTGTCATATGATTGACTACAATTGCTAATCTTATAGAGGTTTCCCATCTATCAAGGGTGGATGAGATGTTAGGGTTACAATCTAAATCTAAGTATATACCGAAAGGGTTTATTCCTTCTGGTCTTAAATTATCCATTGGTGAATCTGTTTCTTGTTTTTCTGTTCCAAAAACAGAAGCAGTTCCTCTTGCAGTTGGTGTCTTAGAATGTCTAGGCCTCATAAATCTTGTGGAATAAGATGATTCTAGAATATAAAGCAAGCTGTTTCTCACAGTGCTTGCAACAACTTCTACCATTGGATTCTTTCATTTTTAAATTATATGTAGGTATGTTTAATTTTTCTAGAGTCTAACTAAAAAATTCTATTTCGGAATCGGATGCTGATTCTAGATCCATTTTTTAATCATCACCATCAAACCAATGTTCTTGGTCTGAGTAATAATTATCAAGGGAAAGAAAAAGAATATGAATAAGTGAGTCTTCAAAATCCATCAAAATCTTCCTCAGAGATTCATTACATTGTAATGATATTACAGAAATAAAAGCTACTAGGCATCCAATCAATAGCTTCTAGCCTTATTCAAAAGTTTTGGTAGGCTATGATTTTGATAAAGACCATTTCTCCACTAAGGACAAAAACTATAAATATCATATCTATTTCTTTTTAAAGAATTTTTGAATATCTTCATTCGAGAATCCTTTACCTTTCTAAAAAATAGAGCTTCTTATAGGCAGTGGTTCTACCAATCCAGTTACTTTTTGATCTAAATCTTTTATTGCTAATTGTAGTTCTTTAATCATTGTTCCGTAATATTTTACCGTATCTTGAATTATTTTAAGACTTTTTACTAAATTGTTACTACTATCCCGGTAAACCTTCATATGGAAGAAGAACTATTTCGGATTCAATCTTCATCTTCATGTCATCTTGATCATTGATTAAATATAACCATATACACTATGTTAGAAGCAAGATCTATCGTTAATTACATTGTTGTCTTTTCTAATTCAATTATTCTTAATTGATGATATGAATTACTTGATCATAATTCCATTGAGTATAAAAATGTTTAATCTTTGTTGCTTTTGTTCTAGAGCTTTGTTCTAACCTTTTTTAATGTATGTTTCATAAGTCTATAGTTGTGAGAAGATGTTTACATTGTAAACATTCGAGTAAAGGATTCTTCCATGTTTATTTTCTTAATCTAGATGCTTTCGTCTCATTTCGGCGAATCACAGAAGCAACGTTAACGTGTCGCTGCTCGCGCAGTCTTAAAATCAAAACATCAATTCTAAATAACACTATGAACAAGAAAATCCACAATATCGTAGTATAATTATAAGGCGGTACAGCAAGTTTGCAAAATCAACAAATATTCTAAACCTTGAAAGTATCCTCGTGTTAAAATATAACATTGATTTTATAGAGTAAATACCATTATTATAGGTCATACGTAGCTTCCATTTACTATTTCTACTTATTAGTTTTTTGGTGAATAGTGCAGGAGGCAATTTGGCGTCTGCATTAATCAGCCCGGACCCTCTGACGGGCTATACCTTGTACCCTTTGCAGGTGGGGACACCTTGACTACTACCCGGCTGGCCTTAGTGTTTCCTGCAAAAGTTTAGACGATTAAATAGAAATATTCATGAATAAAGTGGAACCATAATGACAAGATTTACTAAATAAAATACATTTTATTTATACTTGATATTCTGACCAGAATAAAGTGCTTATGCTGTCATTCTGAGAAGGAAAAACTGAAGCTTACGTGGGGTATTTAATCTTCTTAATACCAGCTTTTTACAGGGAGAGTGGGAATAAGAAGGAAGAGTGAGATTTTTCGCCTGCCTCGATACTAACACACTTAACTATTTATAGAAGAAGCCGGACATAAAACCCCGGACTTCAAACCTAATATAAATATTAACAGTCCCTGTTTTTTCTAAACTAGGGGCTGAGAAATCTGTTGGCTTCAAAACCAGGGGCCGAGGTGTCAAATCTTAATCACTTTCATCTTTTACTGTTTTTGTCCAATTGTGCCAACGGAATCTTTGAGGGTTACTTTCTTCAGACAAACGTCTTTCCTCGTAATCCGATTATGCGAGGGAGGAGTAAGTTTCTCACGATCTCAATCGAGATTGATTTTATTACGGAAATCGTTTCTTTGATGCAGGGTGGCCTGTGATCTGAGATATCATGATAGATCCCAACTTTTATGGCTTTCCATAGCTTCTAAATGGTTTCTTCTGTGCATTCTCCATTTGTTGTTTTACAACGATTAATCCGAGTCCTCGTTGATAATGAATATTATCTTCGGTAAAGGATCGAAAAATCTTTGTAGTTTTTGAAATCATATTCCTTTCATGGACAACTTTTCTCATTAAGATAAAGTGTCATACATGAAATGTTTGATTGTCATTAAAAAACAAGACTAGCGAAAAAATCGAATCTTAAAGTATCGTCAATCTTTATTAGGGAATTATTCCCAAAATTATCTCATACGCCTTCTCGAAACCATCCGGGTAATCTTGCGATTTCCGGAAAATCAAGGGATGTAAGGTATACGGTGGCGATACTACCAAAATCATACCATTCACGTATTTCTTCAGGATTAGATCCTTGTAAGAAATAAATCCCAGATTTATCAATAATCATATATTTGTTATCAATCAACCCATATAATCGTTCCATGGTTTCTTCATGTAATCTTAAAAGTTCCCGTTCCTAAGACATTATTGGATTTTCAAAAATATTTTTGGTTCTAGATGTCTGAGGACGTAGGGAAACGTTTTGGGACAATTCGCCTTTTTCAAAAGAAAAATCTTTTTCAAAATCTTCTTTTTCTAACTCATCTTTTATACTCATATTTGATAAATCTATTTCATCTTTCAAATAAGTAGTAAGAATCATTTCGTAGTTAGTAAAATCTTCGCACATCTTTCAAATCATTAATAAAGCTTTTTACGTTTAGTTTTACTTTTTCTACGGTATTTTCAGTTTCAACAAGTCGATCTAGACAATTAGAAAAAATGATTATCTGGTAAAAAATCTGACATTTCTGAAAGACTATTTATTACTTCATCAATCTTTGGTTTTTCCGCCATCTCTGGTTAGGAAATCTGCAACAACATTTTTGTGAGAACGAATTATTTCAATATCAAATATATATTTATATGATAAGTTTGCCATCTAATCGACGCTTATATTTATGGTTTTAGAAAGATGGTATTTTTTATAAATGCTTCAACACAGTATTATCAATCTTAACAAAAAATCTTTTGGGTAACAAAAATATAGAAAATTTCTTTAATGCATTGTACTTGATAAATTCACTGTTCATTAATATGATATTTCTTCAGTGGGTGTAAAAGTTTCACGGGGTGTGCCTGTAATTCTTCATAATCATTTTGGATTCGTTTTAATACTGCTACCCATGTGTTGTTAGAAGAATCAGTTTCAAGAATCAAATCGTTATTATCTAGTGGAAGTTTTAGCTTTGGTAAATTAATGCATTGAGATTTTATAAATCGAATATGTTCTTCGTGCTCTTTAGTGAATTCAAATTTATGTTTTTCACTGGTTAATTTTTGCAAGGGTTTTCTAAGATCAGCTAGGTTTTTAATAAATCATTTAGCATAGTTTAATATTCCTAAAAATCTTTGTAGTTGCTTTCGATCTACAATTTTTTCTGGAAAATCATTAATTTTTTATAGAATATGATTATGTAACTTCGATTCATACGAATCAATTAATAATCCTAGAAAATCAATTTTCTGTTCTCCTATAATGGATTTCTTTTTTGAAAGACCAATACCATGAGTTGACATAAATTTATGAAAGTATTCAAATGATCTAGATGTTGTTCTTTAGTTGGTGAGGAAATTAACATATCATCAACATATACATGTATGAAGTCATAATCTCTAAATATATTATCCATTTTTCTTTGAAAGATTTGTGGAGCGTTATTCAATCCAAAAGGTAACACATTCCATTCATAGTGCCCTTGAGGAGTACTAAAGGCAGTTAAAGCCTTAGAATTTTCAATCATTTTTATCTGATAAAATCCTGATTTACAATCAAATTTAGAGTGCCAATTACAATTTCTACTTTTGTGGTGTGTTTTCTTTATTGGGTAAAAAATATCCGTCAAAAATTTCATTCTCACAAAAATGTTGTTGCAGATTTCCTAACCAGAGATGACGGAAAAACCAAAAATTGATGAAGTAATAAATAGTCTTTCAGAAATGTCAAAGATTTTTTACCAGATAATCATTTTTTCTGATTGTCTAGATCGACTTGTTGGCCCGAAAATCTGTAGAAAAGTAAAACTAAACGTAAAAAGCTTTATTACCGATTTGGAAAGATGTGTGAAAGATTTAACTAACTACGAAATGGTTCTTACTACTTATTTGAAAGATGAAATAGATTTATCAAATATGAGTATAAAAGATGAGTTAGAAAAAGAAGATTTTGAAAAAGATTTTTCTTTTGGAAAAGGAGAATAGATCTAAAAACGTTTCCCTGATCCTCGAACCTCTAGAACCAAAAATATTTTTGAAAATCCTAATAATGTCTCGAGGCAGGAACTTTTAGATTACATGGAAGCCATGGAGCGATTATGAGTTGATCGATAACAAATATATGATTATTGATCAATGCGGGATTATTTCTTACAAGGATCTAATCTGAAGAAATACGTGAATAGTATGATTTTTGTGTCTCGCCACCATATACTGCCCATCACGATTTTCGGAAATCGCGAGTGCAGGATGGATTCGAGAAGGCATAATAGATAATTTTGGGAATAATTCCTTAGTAAAGATTGATGATACTTTAGCACTATATTTTTTCGGTGCTAGTCCTGATTTTGATGACAATCAAACATTTCCTATACGGCACTTTATCAGAATGAGAAAAGTTGTCCATGAAAGGAATATGATTTCAAAAACCACAAAGATTTTTCGATCCTTTACCAAAGATAATATTCATTATCGACGAGGATTCGGATTAATCGTTGTAAAACGACAAATGGAGAATGCACAGAAGAAACCATTTAGAAGCTATGGAAAACCAGAAAAGTTGGGATCTATCATGATCTCTGTAGACCGCAAGGCCACCCCAGACTTAGCAAAACGATTTATACTACGAAAAATCAATGATTGAGGCCAGGAGAACTGCTCTCCCTCGGGCGGATTCGTGGAAGACATTTGTTTGAAAGTTGCGCCGAAGATTAGTCGTAGCGATTGGACGATAACGGTAAAGATGAAAGTGATTAAGGATTTGACTGCACCATTTTGGTTTGAAGTCAGCCAAGTTTCTCATTTTGGTTTTAGAAAGACGAGGCGGTAATATTTATATTAGGTTTGAAGTCCGGGTTTCACACCCGTAACTCTCCTATAAATATGTAAGTGTGTAAGTGTAAAGCAGCTCGAACTTCAGTTCTATTTTCCTTTTCTTTTTTTATACATATTTCCCTGTAAGATATAGTGTGAAGAAGAAGAGTTGTTCTGTAATAAGATCGTAAGTACTGTTTTCTGTATTGTGTTTGTTTCTTGTAATGACAGGCTAGAAGTTTATTCTAAGCTTGTATTGTGTTTGTTTCTTTTATTATGCATAAATAAAAGAGTATTTATCAAGAAAACCTTGTCATTATAGTTTCACTTAAATCATCAAAAATTTTAGTTTACTGTTTACGCCCTAAGGTAGGAAACGAATTAGAATTTCGGAGTTGAGTAGCATTAAGAAGGTGTTACGGCCAAGGTATGGAGTCCTGCCGTCGGTCTGAAGTGGGACTAACAGAGATGTCGGGCTCTGTCTTCCCGGATGTTATTCGATCAAACTACAGTAAATTGAAAATAGTGATGGAAGCATGATGGACCCATAGTTATGGGTGTCAAATTTATATATGCATAATATTAAAGGCTTAGAAATCTTGATTTAGTGAATTTTTTTTATAAAAATCTTGTTCTTGTTGAATGTTGTTGGCTTGAATGATTTTATTTGAATACTATTTGTGGATACTATTGCTAGTTGTAATATTTAGAGTTTTTGTATTGATTTGAAGAAAATTATTACCGAGAAGAATATCACAACCGGTATTATGAAAATAAAGAAAAGGTAGTTTAACAATATACTTATCTATAAGAATACGAGGTTGTTTAATTCCTTTGGAAAGAATAATATTCTGATTTGAGATATCTTTTCCTTGAATTGCAAGTAAATCGGTATGATATTCAACAGGAAAACAATTGTTCGATAAGCGCCATAAGCGATTCCGAGAATCAATATAAGCGTGAGGTTCAACTTTGTAATCATGATAGAGTTATACACCAGCCAGTATATAGGCCGAGAAAGATAGTCATTTTTGGTGTAATGTCTAGCGTTGATTAAGTGTAATCATTAAGTGTTCGAGTAATCATCGAGTTTACATTTTCAGAAATATAATTCTAGCATAATGCTCACTAATCGTATCATTTTTTCCTTCATCTTCAACCATTAATGGTAACTTTATTTCTTGATTATTTAATTTTCTTAATACGGTACAGAATTTTGTTACACAAAATTCTTCACCATTAAAATTAATATATGTAACAGGTTCTTCTAAATCTTTTAGATCTAACATAAAGGTTAGGCTTATAGAAATATAACTAGAAGCTGCTCCTGTATCAATCAAAATATTGTTTGACCATCATGATAAATTAAAATATTTGCCTTTAATCTTATAATTTGTAATCTTTTTTTTTGTTCAAGAGTGTTGAATATTATCCTTTTACTAGGATGAATTATATCACTTGTTAGAGTTAATCTAGAGCAAGAGGGTCGAGAATCTAGATATTTTGGTTTATCACCTATATCTAGTAAAAAATCATCTTGAAAACTTATAGTGGAAGTTTTTGAGGATAGACTCTTCCAATTTCATGAAATAGCAGGGGCAAATCTATATAGTATTTTTGGGCAAAATATTCAATATGATGGGTGTTTGATAATGCATAGGCAATCTTATAGGTTATAGAGTAGGGCTTATTTCAGCACTAAGTAAATCTTGTCTTTTTAAAATCTTGAATTAAACTTAGAGTTCTATCGAAATCTCTATGCGCCGGATTATAAGCAATTTTTGGAAATATGTTAAATATTAACTTTTGGTATTTAAGATTTCCTCTAATAATTCCTAAGATCGCATCTTTCTTATTTATAATCCTATTATCTAGTAATGCTAAATCTATAGGGGTATCAATTCCTTCTCTACACTTTGCACTTATAATCATTTGTATAGAATAATATAAATCCATCAATTTATCGATCCTTTTCATTTATCTTTTGAATTCTTTGAAACCGGTTCTTTTTCTCTAATAAGGAATCTCAATCGTATTAGATGTTACTTCAATGTTTAAAGCTTTTTCTTTTAGACTAAGACCATAATACATAATATTTTTTCTTAATCCAAATTTCTCCCATAACTTTCTATTAAATCCAGAATGCTCAGTAATACTGTAATCAACCTTTTTAATCTTTTTGAATAGTTGACTATCAAATAATATATCTTGAGAAAAATCTCCTAGGTTTTCAATTACTTGATTATCAATAATATTACTCATCTTCTTGGATAAACCAGTTCGATTGAGTTTGGTTTCATTAGGCTCTCGATTGAAGATCGTCTATATCTTCTAACTTATTAATCTTAATAAAGTCTTCTTGTTCAATCATTTTTTCAATATCTAAATCTATCTCAATTTTCTTTTTATTAAATTTATTAGGACATTCATTAGCATAATGTCCAATCTGATTGCAAGCATAACACCTGCATTCCTTTGCTTGCTTTGGGTTTTTTCTATAAATCGTTCTTCTATTGTTATTCCAATTTCTCCTAAAATATCCTAGTCTTCTTCGAACAAAATATCTTCTTCGTCTAAATCCAAATTTATTGGGGAATCTTTTATTGAGTTTCTTTCTTTTTGGTACATAGGGTTTTTTCAATTCTCCTATGACAGTAATCAGATTATTTCCTTTCCAGCAAAGAACATTTTCTTTTCTAATCATTTTAGTTTTTTTAATTAAATAAGCTTGGTGACACCATTCACTTACTTTTTCTTTTAGGAATGAAATTCTTCTTCCTAAGGTATCTAAATTAACAAAAGGATAGTCACGTATTAGCACAGATCCCCATGGATCTGGAATCTTTGAGTAAAACATATTTAAATACACAGTATCTGTACCAATTTTTCCATATATATGGTAGAAGTAATCTTGAAAGACACAAATATATTTGTCTAAGAGACATATATCATTTAATTCTAGCTTTAGTAATGCATGAACATGCTTACGCATGCGGCTTGGGGAATCTATCTATATAACCTTCTCGAAACTGTAATCCTTAATAGAGTGAAGACAACTTTGCGACAATATCTATTATCATTTTCTCCATGTAAAGCTTGAATTTTGTTTCTATTTTTGGGTCTGCCAATAAGAGGCCGGACTTAATCATTGCCCATACCAATATATCTTTTGCATCTTCGAGACATTCTATTTACACTTATAGATCGTAGTGAGGTTTCCATCATCAAAAAGTGGGGTGATATATGCGGATTACAATCAAATCAAGTATATTCCAAAGGGGTTTATTCATACGGTCTCAGTGCGATCCATAGGTGAATCATATTCTTGTTTCTGAGGAACTGTGTGCAGTTGTTCCACTAGCATTAGGGTTATGTAGATATCTAAATTTAAATCTATGACATTGGATGATTCAAGTATATCTAAGCGATTGTTTCAAGCTGGATTAGTAACTGTTTCAACCATAGGATTTTCTTCCATTTTTAAATTTTTTTTTTTTTTGATGAGTAACAATTTTATTAAAAACCCAGACTGATAGGCCCACAGTAAAGGGACCCTCAAGGGGAACAAGGAAAACAAGAAAGCACTGCTCCCTCAACTACTTTAATAGTCAGTAATTAATTATTTGTTTTTTAAATTATATCTAGGTATATTTAATCTTTCAAATGTTTTATAAAAATCTCAAATCTCTCACTTCCCGGAGCGGTTTCTATATCCATTCATTCATCTCGTCAGACCAATATTCTTGGTCGAATAATCATTTATCCATATTTAAAGGTTCACAATCTTCTAAGTAATCACAATTTTCGAAGTAATCATAATCATCAATGATTTCATCACAGTATAAATATATAATATTAGGTATCCAATCTATATTTTCTCTATTGATTCTAAAGCTGTATAAATCTATAATTATGATATTAACGGTATTTAGATTTATTATTATGAATACAATAGCCATCACTTAGTTTTTCTTAAAAATCTTTTGTATTTCTTCTTGAAATCCTCTTCCTTGTTCCAAAGAAGTAGAGAGTAGGTTGTTAACGGTGGTTCGTCTAGTTATGATATTTTTCATTTTAAATCCTCCAAGGTAATTTGTATTTCTCTAATCAATGATCCGTAATACTTTATCGTGTTTTGAATAATCTTTAAACTTTTTATTAATTCATTATTACTTTCGGGCAAATCTTCATAAGGTAAAACTATTTCGGGTTCAATCTTCATCTTCATTATCATCATGATCATTCATTAAATGATTTCCATATAAGGTGTAACAATCAGCTGAATTTGTAATTAATAGATTTATTATAGTCTGATCATATTCTATTAATCTTATTTGGTGATGAATTAATTCTGTCATTAATCCATTACTTATAAATAATTATAAACTTAATCGTTTTCGTTCTATATTTTCTTCTAATGTACTCATGCTATTTTAAAGAATCTATTCTTCATAATAGCTGACATTTACATAGGGCAATCGGGGAAGAGTTCTTCCATTTAATCTAGCTTTGATACCAATTTTGGAGTAAATCATATTTTATTAATAATAATAATAATAATAATAATAATTTATTATTATTATAATTGTTAATGTGTCTAATTCGATAGGACCATCCACAAATTTGGTTTCTGATAAAGAAAATGTGCAAAATGCTTTAACTTTGTAAAGAAAAAAATCATTATTATCATTATTCATTATAAATTATTATTTGAGTAAAAGTAAAATATATTGAAGTGCATGAGTGTGCACACGGTCATCAGGCAAGCAGAAGGCAAGAGAATACAAGAAACGACCTCCTTCTAACTACTTTGAGCTCAATGAATCCATAAAGCGTATGATGTTCATAGAATAGTGATCTAAGTGCACCAAAACTTCACACAACCAAAAAGGATGCTCTGCTAAGTGGAACTAATACAAGCATGAATATTACTATTGTTTAAGGCTATATAACAGAAAATATGATAAAATATTGCGCAAGTTTAAGCTTCGTGACCTAAAAACTACTAGTACTATGTCAAGGTCAAACCATTTGGGGGGAAAGAAGAAAAAGAAGAAAAAGAAGAAAGGCAGAATAAGGCACCCCATAATATTCCAAAGTAGAGAACTCACATACCCCAGCAACCAGTTTTGTCAAGGGACAACAGTATAATCTTCACCATCCTCAGACTGAGATTTGTTCTGTTCTTTTATCAGAATAAGATGTGTTCTCTGTGTCCTCGTTCTGTGAATCAGTCTGCTCCTTTTCTATAACCTTGGCCTCCATCTCATCCTTCTCTGTGGTAGAATGATGTTCAAAAGCATCATCTTCATTTCAAAACATATTGAATCAATAATTCGAATCAGTTCTATCTGGCCCACGTTACTGGAATGAGAAGAAACATCAAATGCAACAACATAACCAGGCATAAAAAAGATTATTAAGTTTCTCTCTGATTTGACAAACTCGAGAGCAGTAAGCACTGATTTCCAATTTAGCGAAACAATTAGACAGTTCTTATAAATCAGATAAGGTAGACAATAATCAGGGTGCACATTTTCTGTTTTAAAGATTTGATGGTCAATTACACCATAAAAGGAGGGTTTCCATGGTCAAAAAGGTAAAAGCCACTTCAAACTTGAAAAAAGTTCTGCAATATTCTCTAAACTCAAGGTAGGTAAGCATACTCTTGCTCTTTTACTTTTGTGGTATGTAGAAAATTATATATATATATGCATACACACACGCATATATATATATTCGATTTTTCATAGTGGTATATAGAAAATTACCATTTGCCTTCTAAAATTTGTTCAAGGAAACTGTTGTAAGAATATTAGTTTCCATGTAATCGCCTTTATAGACAAATCAGCTGAAACATCTAAAAGCTAATGACATCACAACTTCACGCCAACAACATAGATAAAAGATTCAATCCATAAGCATTCTATAATTCTTTCAAATCAATACACTCAATTAAAGGCGTACTTCCAATAACCTCTATTTGCTGCAAAAAGAACTAGTTTGTAATGGAAGGAGACTAACAAGAATCAAACACTCATGTTAGGTTTTTATTTATTTATTAATTTATAGTGATAAGAGTTGTATTAAAATAGAGAATCAAATGCATATCAAGATTGGGAACCCTTCAACCAACAGACTTGTACACAAAAAATAATAAGGGCTTACCATGAAAAAAGCTGGAAATATAAACCTAGTGTATCATCAAAAGATAGAAATGACCCCTAAACTTCAACAAAATAATCTGACCCCTCTAGCCATGGCTATCTACTCTACTCAATTACTAGGAGTGCATTTGGCAATGTTTCTATTGAAGTGTTTATATGAAAGTGTTTTCTCAAAGTTTTTTTAAGAGAATCATTTATCAAATGGTTTTCCAGAAACCCTTTAAAACATATATATATAGTAAACCAAACCCCCATTGGGACTCGTGGCAAACAAACCCACCCATGCCCTTACCATGTGTTTAAAAGTGAAACGATTCACCCTTGAGTTAGACATGATGGGCGTATATATTTTTGTTCTGGATTTGTCCTATAAAAAAAGTGGTAAAACATTACAAGTGATTTTTCTATGAAAGCGTTTCCTGAATTTTTCTAAACTCCTTATTCTTCTCCAAAAACACTACTTACGCTAAAAGTATTTTTTTACAAACCCGGAAAATTGGACTCTAACTATCCAATCATAAGAAGCCTCTCCTAAGTGAAGGACAACTTGCATGAATCGGGATCTTAGCTACAAACCAGAAAACAGTTAACTGCTACCAAATGCTGCCTGAAAACCAAGATTACAAGTCACAGCCAACAGATTGACATAGTACCTAATGTGTGTTTTGAAATTCAGCTCAGTAAACCCCAGTGGAGATTGTTTCCATACACATTTATTGACTAAGTCACAGAAATTAACATCGTCACCTTTTTAAAATAATAATAATAATTGAGAACCTTCCATGGCTGAATCCTTCAAACTATCCATGGGATCCACACTCCAGAGTGCAGAGTGCCACAGAAGGACTCCAACCTCCTTTAGTTTTGCTTGTTTGGAAAACTAGAATACAAAGAACATCTTCAAACAAAATAAATGACCTTCAAGTCTTCAACTCCCTTTATTCCATGTTTTATCCTTAAAAACTTCTCCAACAAAATAAATGATCTCTAACTAACTTCATTTCAATTTTATCTTCCAAATCTTTGTGTGGAGAAAAATCAGAACAAATATAGACGATAACTTTGACAATATATTAAACTGAAATATCAAAGACTGTTTTTCACATGAATTCTGTATAAAATGTCCTCAATACAGAGTTAGCTGCATACTCTGTGAAATAAGATCAAACATCTACTTTTTTTCCTGTTCTTTTCCTCAATTTTCTCAGGCAGCTAACAAATTGCAGATAAAGTTTTCACCACACCTTGATTAAATAAGCAGACAAAGGCTATCCCTTGTGGATACTGCAACAGAATTTCATCACTTTGCGACCCCATTTTGATTTGTCTGTTGTTTCAATGGAAAATAGAGCTAAAAAACCATCCAATCTTTTGTTCCATTCGTTTGAAGTTTTATCCTCCAAAAAATAAAAATAAAAAAGAAGAACAAACATTTCTTCCCTCAGTTTTCTCAGATACCGAACAGCACAAAAAAAACCCAAAATTCAACATCCAGAGCAAACTAAAGAGAATTAGCAAATGCAGCATAAACACAACTCTGTCCATAGAATCACATCAATGCACCCCCACCCTCCCCCTCCTTCCATTTATTTCCATGGTTTTGTCGGAAACTAAACTGATTACATAAATAAATTCACCACACCATGAATGAAATAAGAGGCTGATGGCCAATACGAACGGATGCCGCCAGCACATTCTCGGTGGACATCTCCCCAGCTAATTTTCGAGGCATTTCACGAGATCAATTTGACGGCGAGTTAGGGGCACCCAATAAGAGGATCCAGGGATGACCAATCAGGGCCAATCTCTGGATCATGATGCGATGGATAGCGTCCTCCAGTATCCGGATGCCCATGACCTCGACATCTCCGCTCTCCGATTCGAGGTTGATCTCGAGAAGCTGGGCTTTGCCGGACCTGGGCTGGTGCCGGGAGGCAAGGACGCCGATTGACGGCGGGGGTTTACAGCAGGGAGATTGTGAGATTCGGGTTAGGGTTAGTGTTAGGGTTTGGAAAATGCCTCGAGCCATAGAAAGGATTCAATTTTGCAGAAATTGCAGAAAGAGATGACCTTTTTAGGCTTTTTTTATAACCAGCTACAGGCGCTTAAAAAAGTGAATTTTCCGTTGAAAAAATATTTAAGTAGGCTGATATATTACTATTTCAAAATATTAGGAGTAAGAAAATAGGATTTGCATCAAATTTACATTTATTATGATAAATCTAAAATTTAAAAAAAAAAAAAAAATGGCATATGTAGCAAATAATAATATTATAAAATACAAACTTTAATTTGAATATATCATTCTCTTTGTTTATTTATGTATCGAATGAGAAGAAGTAAGAGAATTAAAAAGGGGGAGGGAGAGATAAATATGAATCGACGAGGCCTTTTATAGGCTTACAAATGATCCTCTATTATTCCTCCTTAAAGGTAAGTAATGGGATATCAGTATTTATGATGGGATAAATCCCGTTGAATGACTATCATTTAAGAATGTCATTAAAGCATTAGTAAAGGCGCCCAGGGATAAATTTATAGAAGGAAAAATAATACAATATTCTTATGATGATGTAGATTATTCTAAGTTTGTTAGGATTGTCTCGTTAAAAACCTTGTCAGTAAAACCTAGTAGGACAAAGCCTAGATGGAGGAAAAAATAATATAGTACACTAACATCATGTCATAAGCATACTCCCCCTCGCGTTGATATCCTTTAGTTAGCGCATTCTCATCTTATATATTTGCTTCTTGAATGTTGAAGTTAGCAATGACTTCATGAATAAGTTTGTTAAATTATCACTTGAGCATATTTACTGAACATTGATTTCACCACTCTTCTGGAGTTCATGTGTATAAAAGAACTTTTGAGAAATATATTTAGTTTTATCTCATTTGATATAACCTTCTTTAATTTGTGCAATGCATGTGGCATTATCTTCAAATAATGTTATCGGGTTGTCTTTAGCGATAGAATTAGATTATGTAGCGTACAGAACCAGGTCCAATCAGAATGGCGAATCGGCGAAACGGGACCTTCGTTAAATTCTTTTTATTCATAGTTTTATTTAAATTTTAAATGCGAAAATGTGTGACCCGAGATCTACGATCGGATCAGAATGGCGGTCCGAGCCGGGCGGGTTACTCGACCATTTTTTATTTTATTTTATCAAAACATTTTATCACATGTCTTTTCATTTTAGGGTTCTCATATACGCGGAAACATTTTCAAATGATAGGCCCATAAACATTTACATTTATACAAATACTTTTAAATTAAGGCATATCATGCCTTTATAAAATGATAAACAAAACATTAGTTAAGTTCAGCGCTTTTGTTTACAGTATCGCGCGTGTTCGAAAAGAAGTAAATGCATATGGCGGGGTATACACTTATACGCATGACTTTGTATATGACTCTACGCTTCTTGTTCTTGGCCTTCTTTCTTGTTCACTTGATACTTGCACATAGTTAAAAACTGCATTTAAGCATTTTTCATGCTTAGTGGTTATCTGATTCTATTCCAGTATTCGATTTAACTTGACATGCATTAACATTAAACCATGCTTCTTATATCCAAACATACTCATGCTATTCATTTTCGCATGCTTTCCTTTTACAAATCATTTATCATGTCATAACATGCATTTTCAATGCAACAATTCAATCCACAATTCAATTTATGAGATTTAAGCATATACATAAAATCCCAATTACACTTGTCTATGTTGGTTATTTCACCTTGACTATTCAATTCACATACGTGACGGATTCCGTTTGATGAATCCCGCTTTTTTAATTTTTTTTTTTTTTTATCATTCAGTAATGCACTTACACATTTAACGGTCGGTCTCGAATCGTGGGGATGTCGTTTGGTGCACCCAGGCATGTGGTATCACTTAAATGTCTCGCCATCATGGCGGATATGATTGGCGCATCGCCAGTGGGGCGTTGGGCGATTCGAAGTCGCGACGGATCTTGATTAGTGCGTCACATGGGAAGCGATTCATTCGGTATATCGATTCAAGTCAAGATGTCAAGAATTGACCGATTCGTTTACAATTCGATTTATTATTTATATTCATTCGGTTTTCAACATTTCAAATTTATTTGGTAAACTACCAAAACACTTGAAATAAGAATAGGGTCAGAGAACAAACCAATTATCGATTCCTTTTCTCTTTCGATACCAGTCCTAGGCCAAGTTGTTGTCTTCACCCGCAGTCAGAAATACAAATTTTCCTCTTAGTGGTTAAACAAATAATCATACTAGCGAATATCAGCCGTCTCGTGGCCCGGTACGATACGTTTTTCACTTAGATCATTCTTATTTGAACTCCATTGTCGTTTCTTAGGGTCCTAAGCAATCGGTGTATGAATACGGGACTTAACGGTGCAAAAATATGTCAAATTAAGGTTCTTTAGAAAGCGTTGGACCGATACCACTTTGGTAGTGCCGTGCGATCCCTCCTTTGCCGGTGGAGTGGGTACCACTTGCCTCTCTTGCATCATAGATACCGGTACCACTTTTTCTGAGTGCAATATGCGATTTTGCCTCGAAAATGTCGGGTTTTGGCATTTTCAACTATTTTTCTTCAATAAACCTTCTCCAATTCATCCCATATCAAAAATCCACCATGGAATCCACCCAAAACAACTACAAATGTGGTTTAGAATCAATGAAAACCCTTTTTCTCTTAAGTTAGGGCTTTTACCCCAAATCAAGATCATAAAAGAGGAAGTTAGGGTTTGATTTTTCTTACCTTATCTCTTCAAATCTCCCATTGTAGGTTGCTTGATCTTTTTGGGCTTGAGAAATGGGGAAGCGAAACAACGAAACCACTCCATGCCCACAATACTAGGCTTTTACTCCCCACTTTTCTCTCTCGCCTCAAAAACGGGTTTGCTAAAAAAAGTGAGCTCCAAGACCACTTTGGTCGCTAAAATCCCACTCAAGTGTAAGGCTATGTTTGGCCCACCCCTATTCTCATTTATCATTTTTTGTCTTAAGTCACTTAATCTTCATAAGGCCTTGTTTGGCGCTCCAGTAAATCGATTTTCCAATTTTTTTTTTTGCATTATAACTCTTTATTTCACTTTCCTTATCATTTATCATTTATTTCACATTAGCATTTAAGTTATCATTTGACCCTTTGGTCCTCATTTTACAAATTCCAGATTTTTTTTCCATTTTTTACTTGGGTAAATTTCCGGGTTTAATCAATTTTCATTTAGCATATAATATTTGCCTTTGGCTTTTAGCCATATAATCATTTATTAATATTCATTTATAATTCGGAATGCAAGACCGCTCAATTATATGCGGAATATATAATAATTTTATTATAATATTCTAGGGTATTTTGGGGCGTACAATATTCCCACTTAATAAAATTGTCATCAAATTTACCTTGAATTAAATAGTTCTGCCCCGGATATTCTTTGCGCGTGACCTTCACTTTTCCCGAGTGGCTTCTTCGGTTTGCGGTTTCTCGACACTTTGACTAACGGAATCTTCTTGTTCCATAGTTCTTTCACTTCAGAATAAGATCTCTCTTAGCTCTCTTCTTCATATATAAAAATCCCCAGGTTTCAACTCAATTGTCTCAGAAGAAACTACATGTGACGAGTCTAAACGGTACCTCCGTAGCATCGAGACATGGAAAACATTATGAATCTTTTCCAAGGTCAGAAGGTGTACTAATCTGTATGCCCGATGGACCCACACCACGATTCTACTTCATCTGATGATAAACTTTAGGGCTCGATTTGCCCTTTTTCTGAATCTCGTCGCGCCTTGAGGCGATACTTTGAAAACACTTTCGCCGATTTCATATTGGTATTCTTTCTTTTCATGTCGGTATATATTGATTTTTGTCTATCGATGGCCACTTCAATTTTTCTCTAATGCATTTTTCACTTTTTCTTCAAAATCTCTTGTATCAAGTCGGAGCCAATCCGCTGCTACTCAGTGCATTCAACACAAGCGGTTCTGTTTTCTTCCATATAAAGCCTCGTAAGGCGCCATTCCAATACTTGATTGGAAACTGTTGTTGTACATATATTCAACTAAAGGAATGTGTCGATCCCAACTACCTTCATAGTCGTTCACACAACTCCAATGTTTTAAAAACCGGATCGGTGACTGAACCGGAAAAGTTACCGGTTCATGATTCACTAGTCGGACCGGTGGTCGAACCGCGGTTGAACAGTGACGTAATAAATATATTATTTATATTTTAAAATATATAATTAATAATATTTAAGATATTATTTATTATTTTTATATAAATAAAGTGTTTTAAATTTATTTTAAAAATATGTATAATGTTTAAATATGAAAACATATTAAAATGGAATAAACTTATTTATATAAATATATAATTTTGTTAATATACAAAATAATGTGATGATAACAAGAGTGGTAAGAGTGGTTCATTGTAACTTCCACTCCATGTTCGAATCAATAAAGCATATTAACATTTAATTGAATTTTTTTAGTTACAGTGGCTACAACCTACAAACTTTGAATTCTAAAAGTAAGCGACATCGATTCGATGTAAAAAGTATCAAAACGACATCGTTGTACCTTGAAAAACAAAAATTATAGGAGCGGCGGTTTGACTCCACCGATTCGGCCAGTCAGTTCATCGGTTAAAAGCGGCCGGGTTCGCCGGTTAAACCGGCCGATTCTGCCGGTTCCCATTGCGGTTGATCAGGTTTTACATTAGGCAGGGACCGGTTTTGTAGCCGGTCGACGATCCAACCTGTCGGACTAGCCGGTCCGGTCCGGTTTTAAAAACATGGCACAACTCCTTAACATATCTTCCAAAATCTGGATCACTCTCTCTGATTGTCCAGCTCAGTTTTGCGGGTGGAAACGGTATCTTGAAATTCAATCGAGTGCCATGGCCTCTTTAATTTCCCCAAAAATCTCGAAGTAAACACGGATCTCGAATTAAAAATGATGGATATAGGAATCCCGTGTAACCGCAGAACTATTTCCTTGATATACGGCTACGCTAGCTTGTCAAGCGACCAGGCCGGTTCTCCGTGAAGTAGTGACTTGATCGTCGGGTACACTCTGACCAATGGTCTTGCTGCCATGTCGTGGTAACCCGACCACAAAATCCATGGTGATTGATTCATTCCACTCGATGATACGATAGGTTGCAATAATCCGGGAACTTGATGCTGCGCCTTTGCTCTTTGACACACTAAACATACGGTCACTTGGATTACGAAGCGTCTCTTTTCGTGGGACCACCAATATGTTTATTTTCAAATCTTGATACATCTTTGTGCTACCGTGATGGATAGCAAAAGATCCATTGTGTGCCTCTTAAGTATGGTTTTCCTCAAATCATTATCATCGGGTACACAAACCCGATCTTTGCAATACAAAATTCCATCTTCTTTTACTTTAAACTCGGTTTCTTTACCATCTCCAATTTGATTCACTATGGTAGAAATTTTCTCATCTCTCTTTTGTGCCTCTAGCATTCGATTCAACAAGCTCGGTCTCGCTATCAATTCTGCCACTACTGTACCATCGCCTGTCAATGACAATTGAGCATTCAATGCTCAAAGCGTTTGCACTGTCTTTCTACTCAAAGCGTTGGCCACCACATTGGCCTTTCCTGGGTGATAGTCAATCACGCAGTCATAATCTTTTATCAATTTTATCCATCTTCATTGTCTCAAGTTAAGCTCTCGTTGTGAGGGCAAATGGCAGAACTCTTTATGATCGGTGTAAATGAAACACTTTTCTCCATACAAATAATGTCTCTCAATTTCGACGCAAAAAGACGATTGCGGGCTAGTGAAATCATGCGTGGGGTAGTTGCTTTCATGGCTTATTTGTCTTGAAGCATAGGCTACCACTATACACTCTTGCATTAGAACACATCCCAATCCATTTAGTGACGCATCACTAAAGATCACATATTCTTTACATGAATTAATTTGAGTAGGTCACGCCGATTTAGAATGCGCGTTGGCTATCAAGCTTCTTTGACATTTTTCATTCCATTCATATTTAACATTTTTTGGGCAATCTCGTCATCGGGGCTACAGTCATAGAAAACCCCTTAACAAATCTTACTGATAACACGCGGTCGAAACCACACTTTTAACATTTCTTGGTGGCTTCCATTTAACGACCACCTCCCATTTTTCTTTGGATCAGCTCAGTTCCAGAGCCCCTTCGCCCGATTTCAATGTGCCCCGAAAGGACGCCATTAAACCAAAACTCACGCTTGCTCGGTTTGCGCCACAAGCGCATCTTTCTCAAAGAGTCTCTGCTTTCCTTGCCGAGAAGGTGTGTATTGCCGTGATTTTCCTATCTTTTGAATACGAAATATGATACATGATTGCTCGACTGGCTGGATCCTCTGGGTTAAGACTGCGGACCGCCAGGTCAAACGAAACCTCTGTTTTGTCGAATAAGCGGCATTAAGGAACTCATAATGTCCACCGCCGCGTTCTAAATGTTAGTTTTATGCACGTCGACATCTTTAATTTCCAACTAATGATACCTAGATCGCAAGTCGATCTTGAAAGATGCACCTTCCCGATTGGTCGAGCAATCATGATTACAGGGAATGGGTACTTATTCTTTATTGTCAACTTGTTCAGTTGTCTATAATCAATACATAGCCGAAGTGTACCATCTTTCTTCTTGACAAAAGCACGGGAGCTCCCCATGGTGATACACTTGGTCCAGCCGAGCCAGCTTTTTCATGGTTCTTGTAGCGCAGATTTTAGTCCTTTAGCTCCTTTGGAGCCAATCGGTATGGTGTAATGGATCGCAGGTGTGGCACACGATGCCAGCGTCGGTGCGAACTCAACTTCCTCTATGTAGGCAATCACGAAAGCGCTCCTCACAGGAAACATGCAGGAAAGTCACTAACGGTAGGGATATCGGAAACACTAGGCCTTGCCTTTTCTGTATCAATCACATAAGCCAAGTAGGCTTCACACCCTTTCTACACCATTGTTCTAGCAGTGGCTGCGGATATCACATTAGAGATGTGGTTTGACCTCTCGCCGATGAAAGTTACTTCATCCTCATTCTGTGTTCTTAAAGTCACTCTTTTCATTTTACAATCGACTATTGCTTGAATTGTCGGGATAACTTGATCTATCCCAATATCACATCAATTCTCTAGAGATAATTGATAAAATCTCCCAAAAATTTCATACTCTTATTTGATGGGACCGTCTACATCTGTTTCTGTTCACGTAACACTATGTTCGAGTGGGTTCGTCACCAAGATATCATACTCGGTTTCACTCCTCGGTAATTTACCCAAGTTGGGTATATCAGTACACACATATGAATGGGTTGATCTTGGATTTATCAATGCATGTGCAATAGTATCAAAGATAGTAAAATTCACAGAAATTTATCACATCCGGTTGCATCGGTATCTTCCAACTTTCATCGCGTATGCTGGTACGGAGCCACGACCATCTTGCCTAGCCAAAGTCTGTGTCCCTTGTCTCGGAACACTTGGTGATGCAACACTTTTGCTGCCTTTTTGAACTGATGAAACATTGCCCCCAGTTTGGGGTGCTGTGAAGGGACGTGCCTGAGTACACTCTCGTATTTTGTGCTCCATGGATCCACAACCCAAGCAAGCACCGGTCCGATCTCGGTAATCTCCCTTGTGCTTTCTTCCACAATGGGAACAACGAGGCGTCTTGTCCTCTGAGCACCTCCTTGTGCACTTGCAATTGGCCCGGCTTGCCGTTAGAATAGTCTCTCTGGGGTGGCACGGTACATCAAGGCTGCACAGGACCACTGTGGTCTATTGAATCTCTTACTTTGTTGTTGATGAGCACTTATTGCTTCAGGATTTTCTTTCCACTGTCTTCTATCTTTTCTTTCATTTCTCTTTCTTTACTCATTCCACATTTTAGGCACATATTTGTGATTTGGAGGAAATCATCATGGCAAAATCCTATGACAGGCCCGAATGTGTGAGTGCCAAATCGTCTTCAAACTTACAGGCACTTCTCTTTCTTCGCTCACTAGCATCTCGGAACGCGCCCTTTCGACCATATAAATTCTCTCAAATATTCGATTTACATGATTGCCTTTGTTTGAAATTATGAAACTCGCCACATATTGTTTAAATAGATCCACATAATGCTTCTTGAACTCATCTAAGAAGAACCTCCATGAAACTCTCTACGGTGGTGCGCGGTCCTGATCCGCAGAGCTACAGCGATAAGCCATCTGTAGTAATGATGCACATTCCCAGCATATATTCCACGATTTTTTAATGCATTTGCACAAGCATTCGCTCTCAGTTCTCTCGAGCCAATATGCGCCTGCGAGGCTCATCATCCTTCTTTCCCACTTAAAATCACAGGTCGGTGCCATTCTTTCAATGGTTGATCGCTCGCAGACAGTGCCGAATTTGGTTTCAGGCTCTTTGCAAGGCTTGAGCTAAAGGTTGGAGGATACCCATAGTACCTCTACCACTTATTCCGATTCATTAAAGTTTGTGGAGTATCACGTCTTGCCCACCTTCCACACTAAGCGGGACTATACGGGCGAGTCCTTGGTCACTCACAGAGCCCTTTGGGAACTGAACCATCCATGCTTATCCTATTAAGACCACCAGATCCGTCGAGTCATATCATCCTTTATATGGAAATACAATGCATATCATAAACAATTTCAAAATCCGCTGTAGAATGGCTATTCTAATATAACAAATTCCCATTAAAATGTATGGCGACCATGAGCCTGTCGACGAATGACAAGTCGACGAAACGGGGCGGCTAGATTAAATTCTTTTTATTTACCGTTTATTTAAATTTTCCTTTTTCAAAATGTCGCGACCGGAATCCCAGGGCGACCCGAATGGCGGTTAGCTAGGGCGGTTTACTCCGACCATTTTTATTTATTTTATCAAAACATTTTATCTATATCTTTTCATTTTAGGGTTCTCATATACGCGGAAGCATTTTCAAATGGTAGACCCATAAACATTTACATTTATGCAAACACTTTTACATTAAGGCATATCATGCCTTTACAAAATGATAAAGCAAAAGCAGTGGATTACGTGTTCAAGCGCTTTTGTTTGCAAAATGTCACATGTTCAAAGAAATGAAAGTATGGCGGGGTGACATAATATCTGCGCTGACTTTGTGTCTATGACTCTGCGCTTCTTGTTCTTGGCCTTCTTTCCTGTTCGCTCGATACACAACGCATAGTTGCAAAACTACCACGCTCAAGCATTTTCATGCTTAGTGGTTCTCAGGATTCTATTCAATATTCAATTTAACCCGAGCATCGTTAGCATTAAACCGTACTTCTTATATCCAAACATACTCATGCTATTCATTTTCGCATGCTTTCATTTTACAAATCATTTATAATGTCATAACATGCATTTTCAATGCAACAATTCAATTCACAATTCAATTTATGAGATTTAGCATATACATAAAATCGATTACACTTGTCCATGTTGGTTATTTTCACCCTTGACTGATGATTCACATATGTGGCCGGATTACGTTTTGATGAATCTGCTTTTTTAATTTTTTATTTTATCATTCGATAATGCGCCCACATTTAACAATTGGTCTCCCGTCGCGGATGCCGTTTGGTGCACCAGAGCATGTGGTATCGCCTTGTAAATGCCATACGCCATCATGATGGATGCCGATTGGCGCATCCCGCCAAGTGGGACATTTCTTCAATGCCATACTCCATCATGACGGATGCTGATTGGTGCATCCCGCCAGGCGGTTCATTCGGTATATCGATTCAAGTCAAGATGTCAAGAATTGACCGAGTCGTTTACAATTCGATTTATTATTTATATTCATTCGGTTTTGACATTTCAAATTTATTTGGTAAACTACGAAAACACTTGAAATAAGAATAGGGTCGAGAGAAACGAACCAGTGCTCGATTCCTTTTCTCTTTCGATACAGTCTAGGCGAGTTATTTGTCTTCACCCGCTGGTAAATACAAATTCTTATTTCTTAGTGGTTAAGCGAATAATCATCACTAAGCGAATATCGACCGCTGTAGCGAGTCATGATCGTTTTAAAGCAGTCTCATTCTTATTTGAACCCCCATTAATCGTTTCTTAGGGTCCCTAAACAATCGGTGTATGAATGTGGGACTTAACGGTGCAAAAATATGTCAAATTAAGGTTGCTGGAAAGCTGATGGTACCGATACCACTTTGGTGATGCCAGGTACCCGATCCCTCACTTTGCCGGTGGGTAAGGTACCACTTTGAGTGGCTATCATTTTCCCCTTGCCCTCTTATCATGATCTGCATTACCACTTTTTGGTACCGGTACCAATATGCGATTCTGCCTAGAAAATGTCGGGTTTTGGCATTTTCACCCATTTTCCTTCAATAAACCCTCTCCAATTCATCCCATATCAAAATCACCATAAGGATCACCCCAATGACTCAAGAGGTGGTTTAGAATCAATGAAACCCTTTTCTCCCTAAGTTAAGGCTTTTACCCCAAAATCAAGATCTCATAAAGAGGAAGTTAGGGTTTGGTTTTCTCCATATCTCTTGAATCTTCCCTTGTAGGTTGCTTGATCTCTTTGGAGCGAGAAATGGGAAGCCAGGCCTAACGAAACCACTCATTCACACAAACCCTATTTTCTCCCCTTTTCTCCTCTCCTTCTCTCAAAAACGGGTTTGGCAAAAAAGTGAGGCCATGGCTTTTGGTCATTTAAAACCAGCAAGTGTAAAGGCCATGTTTGGCCTTCCACCCTATTCTTATTTTCTCATTTTTGTCTTAAGTCACTTAATCTTCATAAGGCCTTGTTTGGCCACTCAATAAATCCAATTTTCCAATTTTTTTTTTTGAATTCTAACTCTTTATTTCACTTTCCTTATCATTTATCATTTATTTCACATTAGCATTTTAAGCTGTCATTTTGACCTTGGGTACTCATTTACAAATTCAATTTTTCCATTTTCACTTAGGTAAATTTAAGATTCGATCAATTTTCATTTAGCATATAATATTTGCCTTTGGCTTTAGCCATATAATCATTTATTCAATATTCATTTACTTGATTCGAAATACCCAAGATGGCTCAATTTATATCCGGAATATATAATAATTTTTATTATAATATTATCGGGTATTTTTGGGGCGTTACAGTCCACATGATTCTTGGATATGTTGAATCATCGATTTTAGCCATATGCATTCATGACTTGCCTCGTGAATTCCTCGTGAATTGCTATAATCTATAAATGATTCGATGATGTGGTCACATATTGTCTACTTTAAAGGATCTTCATGAAATAGCAGTTCCATTACAATTAAACACATACCATGTTTGTGATTTAGCTTTATGTGGGCCTAAAAGGAATCCTGCATCAGCATATCTAAGCAATTGTTATTTTGATTCATTTGAGTAAAATAGACATATATCAATTATTCCTTGGAGGTAGCACAATATATGCTTGATAGCATACCAATGTCTTTGGGTTGGAGCGGAACTGTACATGGCTAATAAATTGACATAAAAAGCAATATCTAGGCGAGTACAATTAGCAAGATACATAAGTTCACCAACGGCACAAAAAAAATGGTAATTCAGGACTAAGTAATTTTTCACCCTTTTCACAAGAACGAAATGGCTTTTGTTTCACGTCAAGTGAACGGATAACCATTGGCGAACTTAAAGAGTGTGATTTATCCACATAAAAGCGCTTTAAGATTTTCTTAGTATATGTCAATTGGTAAATCAAAACTCTAATAGGGAAATGCTCGATCTGCAAGCCGAGACAAAATTATGTTTTCCCAAGATCTTTCATCTCAAATTCTTTTTTCAAATATTTTGTTGTTTTTATGAGCTCTTCAAGAGTCCCTACAAGATTTAAATTATCAATATACACAACAATAATTGCAAATTCAGTTTCCGATTTCTTGATAAAGATGCATGGACATCGACATGACAAAATATGACCAAGTAATTAGCATTGCTACTAAGGACCAACTAAAATCCTCAAGAGTTGTGCCAAAAACTTGTTGAGACCCAAGATATAAAATATGTTTTCTACCTTGTATGTAAATTGCCTCCTTTGAAAATTAGGTTGGTCAAGATCACTACAAGTGCACAGGTCATACAAGTAATACAGTGGATTTTCAAGTCCAGATATTAGTCCCACGAGGATCGATTATAAAAAAATTTAAAAATTAACCACCCTCACTACTAAAGATTCTTACTATTTGAATTTCCTGATTCTCAAGATGGATTTAACTTTTTAAGTAAAAATGAAGGAATAAATCATAAATGAAATTTCTGAACTACATGATTAGAGAGCTACAATGAGCGAAACATGGGAAGAAAGCAGTGTTGTAAATTCATCATACCTGCAGGATTCTAATTGAAATAATGTAATGGATGGGAACCTTGGAGTTGTCCAAGAATCTAATTAGTATAGAAATTGATCTCTCCTAGCTCTATACATTTTACTCTTTAGATTACCACATTTCTATCTCTAGACAATGGGTCTGAAAAGTTACTTGTAGGATTTGTTCGTCTTTTAAGATAAGACTATTTTTCCTTCCTAATACTTCACAGTCATTTCTTAGGACTAGAAATTGCTTGCTCCCATGGATAGGAAATTGCAAGCACTTCTCCAAATTCAAAGATATCTTAGCCATCAATTAGACAAGAATTTCTTCTTCCCTTGATTAGATTCTCAGCTAACACTGGGTTGAAGTTATTCCTCTGTCCAGTGGAAACCTCTCGGGATTAGGATTCACTTAGACTGAGTAAGTGGATCTTTATGCCTCGGGCATTCATGTTGTCACCCGGGAGAGCCTTGAAGACGGATGTTAGATCATCACTAGTGATTTGCTCGAGTAATCCCAACGGTCATTAGTTCATATAATATTAGTGTAAAGTATACACAAGTCAGTACTTTCATTATTCTTAGGTAGTCTCATCTACGTGTCACTCGGATGGATTCTACTTGGAAATCAAAGGAAACAAAATCTGACTCTTTTGGATACCAAACAACGTGTTCAGAACAACTCAATGTAGGAGTAATACAAGTGAAATCAGTCAAATTTTCCCAACCAAAACAACATTAACTCTTATAGAAAATAATCCCAACAAAATATTCTTCCCAAAAGAAGCTTACCCTTTCAAATCTGGATCACAAATCACAATGATTAGTTGATTAAACAAATTCATTTAGATTGTAATCAAAATTGAAGAAAAATGAGTTCCAGAATAAATTCCAGATTTCATCTAAGTTCAAGCAGAAATGAAACCGATTTACATTAACATCGGCTTGGAATTCCAGTTCAGATCACTGCTCTAATCCTAAACGAATCTGAATCTAGAAACAAATAAAAAAAATAAAAGAAAAAAAAAATATATACAATGAGACTTCAGCTTTCCCAAAACAAAGGCTTGATGAAAGTCGTTGCAAACTGTGCACTACTCCCCAAGGACTTTTATTTATAGGCTCAGGTAATGGGCCTTAAAAAAGAGGCGAGAATTACGCACTTCGATAAGCCCAAAATTCCTGCTCTAGCTGCTGCTGTCTGGGGATGTCGTGATGATGTCCCGACATCGTAGTTGTCAATTTCATGGGTTGCAGCTGATGTCGCGAACATCAAAGAAATCTGTTTAACACTTCTTATTTTCCAATGTTGAGTCCATGTTGTGATGATGTCACGACATGGAGATACATCGCTGCATTACACCCGATGTCACGACACTACTATTCTCAGGTTGGCGATATTTTCGCCACATCGCTCGATGTTACTTCACATTGCCGAACTCGAGGCCCTTGGCCGTACATACTTGCACTGATGTCGCAACATTGCTAGAACTGATGTCAAGACATTGATCATTTAAGTTCATTGTGATAATCTCAGGTTGATGTCGCGATGCTGTTGTGATGTCTCGACATTGTATCTTGTTGTTCTGCAATTCTCTCCTAATGTCTTACTAATGCTCTAACATTTATCTCACATGATGCAACATTTGGACCTGACATTTCCACTATATTCAGCCGCTTGGGGACTCCATGTCACTATTACTGACATGTTGGTCACTCGTTGATGTTATAACATTGCCTCTGTAGGTCTGGTCCATTAATGTTGATGTCGCGACATTTTTTCTCTAGTGTCGTGACATTAGATCTTGTTGCTTTAAAGTCCTTTGCCAGTGTTTTTAGTTGGTGTCACGACATTTATTCTGTGTTGCAACATTTGACTTATCTCACCACTCAGACTGCCTTGATTGAATGTTGTGACATTTCTTATCCGATGTCGTGACATTGGATGTGATGGTCTTTAGTGTTCAAGCTTTGGCTAATGTTGCAATAATGTCGCAACATCGTTTTAATGTTGCGACATTTGAATGATGCAGTCCTTCCATCCCTCAGCTGATTTCGCAGCCATGTTGTTGTGATGTCGCGATATTGGATGACAGACATAATTTGACTGTTGGAGTTGTTTGTGATGTCGCAACTTTTCTGCATTAGTGCTTTCCCTTCTCTAGCTGATGTCGCGACATTTCCATAGTTTCAAGACTTTCTCCACCATATGTCGCGACATTGGAAATTTGCTGAAACAATGTTGCGACATTGGTTCCCTTTTTTGCACCTGTTGATTTTTACTCTTTTTTTTTGCTGAATTATGCTTATTTCCTTTAAGTTTTTGCAAAACAACAAATTTGGGTAAAATTTCCATAATTCTATATTAAACTGAACATTTAAACCATAAGTATTCTTGAAAAATGGACTTAAAAATAGATAAGTTTTAGACTCATCAAAGTCCCCTAAACTTAAAGTTTTGTTTGTCCTCAAGCAAAGAAAATGATACTTGTTTGTCCTCAAACAATAAGAATCAATTTCTTTGGTCATATTTCAATTACTTCATCTTTTAAATCTAATTAGCATTTAAGCCTAAGTATCATTTCAATTGTGAAATCAACTCTAATTAAACTTCGTTTTCAGAATTCTGAAAATTTCCAATTCAAATCATTTAATGTAGCATGTAATTCATAGTTAATAAACAAATATAGTCCTTGACTATGTGTGTGTGCGTTGGTCTTCCCTTTATACTTAGGCTTCATGATTAAGTAGCTTTATAAGTTACTTTGCAAATTGCCGCCCTTTCAGTATTTTAAGTCATATAGGCTTTTTAAGCATAATGAATGGCTAGTGATAGGTACACTTAAACACTCATATTATACTCGCGTCGGTCACATTTTCTTGTTTATTTTAGAGTAATTTATAGTTTTGTTCAAATCTTAGTAGATACCTTTTGTGAATCACGAACATTGAGGTGAAAGCGACGAAAGCGGTTTTGGAGCAAATGGAACAAAGCGTGGAAATTGCGAATCGCGTCGGCGTCCCCACGTCGTGGCGATCCTCCGCGTCGCGGCGTCCCCGCTAAATGGCGTCACCCGCGTCGCGGCGTCGCGCGTCGCGGCGTCATTTCTGGCAATCTGCGCTCCTCATTAAAAGCAAATTGGGCTCGAAATCGAGGAGATCAGGAAGCGCCGCGACGAGCCGCGGGTTTGAGTGATGACAGATTAGGAAGTGCCGGGGAATTATGGCAGCTTTTCATTTTTCGTATATTACCGGATCTTAGAACAATGTTTTCTTTGTCGCGAGTTTCATCTTTTATTTCGTATGTTCTAGATCTCTTTACAGGGTTACATCAAACCATCACGAACAATGGATTAAAGTTTGATATTTCATGTTATTAATTGTTATTAATTTGTCATATCTACTACATACGTATTTTGATTATATGATAACATCGGCGATATTAATTATAAGCACCGCGCTGGAGATCAGAGATTCGAGAGATGAGGGTATTCGGGGGATCACAGATAAGTAGCCTTTAGTCGGTCTGGATTAATAGAGATGTGGGAACTGAAGGTAGTATCTGGGGTTAGGACATTTTAAGCATTTCGGAATCTGGGAGTCGAGATAGAGATACTCTCGATTATTCACGAGATGGCGGATATACCTCGAGAGAGGATATCTCGTAAACAAGATCACCTCCTTGATTGACATATTACAAATATATTGAGTAACACTATCTTTAGAAGTAATCCATTAGGCATTGATGAGGCGGTTAATACAAGCGTAACACCATTAATTCATTAGAATCAATTACTTAGTTATAGTTTCCCTTATTTGATTTTTATCTAGGTATTTATTTAGATATTAATGCCGAAGGCTATTTGTATTGATTTACCTTTCTGTGGATCGATGCTCCGTCTTTTAAGTATATTTCTCTTGCCAGAATTTCTGCGTGCACTTGCGCATTTAGGCATTCATTTTATACACCGCGTTTTCGGCCTGTCACTAGGGTACTTGGTAGACAACTAGACATTTTAGGCTAAAGTTTTCGCGCATTCATTTCTGACTTCTTTCTTCCATTGCTCAATCTATTTTTCACGAACTAGCCTTGAACTTCACTAAACAGTTCTAGTGCACCTTTCTGCTTTTCCTCCTCTGAAGCTTCTTGTTGTTTTTATTTTGTTCCTTGCTATTTTCAATTACGCGCTCTGGCTCTTTCTATCCTTTTGTTTTAGATTTGGAGTGGTGCAATGTTTTACTTTTTTAAGCTTTCTACAACCCTTTAACAAGCTTTCGGTCAGTAGCTCCTATACCAGTTTGCATTAGGGTACTAGGTGTAGAACACCCCTGAGGACTACTCAAGGTCAATAAGCTACAAGGTAAAACTCACTCCTTGTAACTTTCTTCTTTTTCAGCTTCTTAGTTTTCTATTTTGCACCTCTTCGTCTGACTTTTTTTCTTAATTGTTTCTCCTTTCTCATCCTTTATTCTCCTCTTTCTTTTCAATTCAAACTTGCACTCCCCCAAACTTATCCTCTTTCTCATTTCTTCTACACTAATTTGCAGTTTTGGGTAATTTAAGGGTTCTTTACTATAAGATGGAATTTAAGGAAGGTGATGATGAAATAGGCATTAGGTTCAAAGTAGGTACTAAGGCATATGCTCATAGCATATCAAGGGTAGGCTTTTGAAAGTCTTAAACTGCCCAAGGATGGCCTAAATCATCTTCTACTAGCTGTGATGTCTAGGATTTCGCCTTGAAAAATAATGCAACAAATTCTAGGACTCTTTTAAAGATTTATGATAATAAGTCCCATAAGGTTTTCTAACCCGAAACCTGATAAGTTTTGAAGTACTTTTGACCAATGTGTTAGTATACAGTCATTTTAAAATTTGTATTGTTCAATTTGACTAAGTGTAGCTTCATTAACCTTGATTTCAATTTCGGTTTTCGGTGATCGAAGTTTAGCTTCTTTATTATTGACATCCTGACTTATCCTGTTGCCATTAAGACTTGACTGTTTTGTTTACAACAATTTGTTGTGTTATTATTTCGCACATTTCATTATGATTGAGTCATTTAGTTCATTAGGTGGACCATAATAACATCAACATTCCATCAATTTTCTTAAAGTTTTCAAACAAGCTAATACAACATTTACTCAGAAAATATGCCATGTCATCCTACACTCATCAACATGCGACTTTCCTTCACAATCAACGTTAAAAAGATTCTCCTTTATTCTCAACAAATACAAGTTTGATTTATTAACATTCAGATTTCAAAATTAAAAGGTGATAACAAAGCGAGAAAATTCTATGCGCAAAAATTTAGAAACCGCTATTTTAATAGAAGAACGATTTTATTATATTATTCTGGACAAAATAATGATAGAGAAGAGAAGAAGAGAATAGGGATAGGAAGAGTTATCTATTTTTCCTATCTTAATTTGAGATGCCCGAGGGCTTGAGGTTCCTACTTCAAACTTGTAACTTGCGTGGAGGTGTGAACTCGGGGAGATGGAGTGGTTTAGTTTGTAGGTTGAGCCCTCTCCATTCATCAAAGAGATACCACTCTTGCATCATATGTTTTTAGCAATGAGCTCACTTTGCCTTTGCCTGGGTTCGAGTTGCTCAAATTCACCTAGGAGCGATACATCCTTACAAGGTTTGCGTTACGGATCTGCTCTGCGTCGCAACTTCTCCTGTAATTCGGGATGGACTCTAGCTCTTCATCCCTCTTTTGGATGGATTTGCTTTGATTTCTTCGTGTGCTGCAGCAAAGAGACCAAAGGCCCGGTATACGAAGCCGAGTTACCGCTCCCATTCCTTCTCCACACGACCTCCTTCGACGGTAGCTCTTGATCCCTCTTGGTGATCTGCTTGCGAGCGCACTTCTCTTTCTTTGGATTCGACCCTCGATGTATTCCACAGTTTGTGAGCTTCTCTTCACTCCTCATCCCTCCATTGGAGCTCTGCTGCTAGGTTTTCTTCTCTTTTTTAATTCTCTACAACCATTTCTTCATCTCTCCACCTCAATTCTTCCTTGAACTGCTCATCTCTCATCTTCATTTCTGCTCTCATCTCTGTTAATGAGGAGAACAGTGTTATTTTACTGCTCTCTTGCCCTTCTGCTATCCTACTCCCTCTTTTTGCTTTACTCTGAGCAGGTATTATATCTTCTTTAGCCTTAGGGAAGAGCACTAGTTGCTTTGGGTAATCTTCAACCCCACATTTCTTCTGTCTCTAATATTTCTTGATTGCGGGGGTGCCTCTCATAGTTATAGAGATTTGCCTTTTTCCTCTTCCTTGTTCTCGACCTCCTCACCTGTCTCTTGGAGCTTTTGGGACCCCGATGTAGTGTGAGGTGGGGATCTCGACATTTCTCCTCGGTCTCCTTTGGATATTTACACCCCCAACAATTTTACGAGAAGTGATTAAGGCAAGGTGGGGATATTCCTAATAAATGCAAATTGTTCTCGGGTAGTGCAGGTGTGTTGATCCACAATCTTCCCTACATTCAAGTTAAACCCTTGACAGTGCATATAAAGTAGCGCAGTGTTATTTCATTGTGGAGCGTGCTTTGGGAGGTGTGAGTTAATGAAAATGCAGACCATGCCTTTGCGCCCAGACAAATTAGCCTCTTGTTTATATAGGCGTTGCGGATGTGGTTTGATCCTCTGCATACCCTGGCGGATTTATCAACTCCTTGGCGATCTCTTGAACTTGGGGTTCTATCTTGTTGTTATTTTCCTTCACGATCATTCACTAGCCTCAACCTCAGGAGTTGGAAGATGGCCCTCTCCCCAAAAGGGATCCACCTCCCCCTGACATAGCACGTCAGGTTCCTTTGCTCGCCAGTTAATGTAAAACTCTTTAGTGGGGCTTGTATACGGCTCCTATGCGGCAACCTTCCAGGCCTCGTAACTCGATCTTCTCGGCGACACCAGCTCCTTAAACCCTCTTTCTTCTACAAAGCTCTTCTTTGCCAGATGCTTCTGGAACACTTCTGCTCCTTTGTGGGAGTAGAAGGCTCTGTCTTCTCCTTATCGCGCCCCTTCCAATCGCGGGCCGACCCCGGGGGCATTCTCTTGGTTTTCCTCCCACATAGGCTTTCTCTCCCAACTTCATCCTCTTTCTTGCTGCAAATCTCCTCCACTACACCTCCTATAACCGTCGAGGGTTGGAGAGCTTGTATTCGACATGGTTTGGATGTTTGTGAGGTTTTGAAAAGGCTAGGGTTCAAAAGTATGGAAAGATTGACGTGACAATGAAAATTTCTCAAAGTCATCCTTTTATAGGAGATTTGCCCTAATTGTGATGTTGCGACATTGACTTTCTGATGTCGTGACAATGATTTGATATCGCGGCAATGTTGTGGCGATGTTGCTACATTGTTCAGATTTTCCATTTGGTTTTAATGGATGTCGCGACATTGAAAATATAATGTTGATGTCGCAGCAATGTTGCGACATTGCTTTGAAGTCAGTCTTGGTGTAGCTCTTGTATCTTTGCGATGTCACGACATTGAAATGTTGATGTCACGACATTGGAGCAATGTTGTTCATCTATTAATGTGATGTCGCTGGCGTGACAGTTACGATGTCTGCGTTGGCTTAATGTCTCTTATTATACTGCGATGTCAACTTGTTTGAAATATGATGTTGCGACATTGGGGTAATGTCGTGATGATGTCGACGGTAGAGGCTTTGAAGCTTGGAGTGACATTTCTGTTGATGTCGCGACATTGAATGGAGTTTAGCCTTTTAAGTAGAAACATTGCACTTGTTTCCCTTTTACATCTGCAGTTCAATTCATGTTTGTATGTTGAAATTCTCGATTGAGCATAAACAGTAACATTTTAGATTTTTCCAATTTAATCAAGTAAGCACTGATTCATACTATTGCAAAAATTTCCACACAACCATTCAACAAGGACAATCAAGCTATTGGTTGATTTTCTACTCAAATAAATCACATTCCCCCAAACTTAATCATGCATCATCTCTAAAGAAATAGAGTTAAAAGTAAACTCCCCTTTGTAATAATCTTTGCATAATTCAGTTTGTTTGGAGATGCTCTAAAATTGATCTTCATGTATCCTTGTTACTTCTTTATCCTAGCATTCAGAAAATTGTAATTAAATAAATGGTAAATAGTTTCTAACAAAACTAAACTACTTCTACACTACTCAAACACACAAAATTTTAACCAAATCAAATTAACTATGAAAAATTTAAAAATTGCTTGGGTTGCCTCCCAAGTAGCTTATGTTTTATATCTTTAGCTAGACATTTGCTACAGTGTTTTCTCAATTAAGCAATTCTATCCATCTCTTCTAATCTGGGACTCTTCCTTATTTAATCTTCCTCCTAGGTAGTGTTTCAGTCTCTGACCATTCACTTTAAACTCATCTCCAGAATTGGTTTTAAGTGTTATTTCTCCAAAGGGGTTAACTGCAACTACTGTATATGGACCACTCCACCTTGATTTGAGTTTTCTTGGAAAAAGTTTTAGCCTGGAATTGTATAGTAGGACTTGATCTCCTACTCTGAATTCCTTCCTTAGAATCTTCTGATCATGCTACTTTTTAGTCTTATCCTTGTAGATTCTGGCATTATCATATGCTTCATTTCTCAGTTCTTCTAATTCATTAAATTGGAGAAGTCTCTTTTCTTTTACAGCTTGGAAATCAAAGTTCAACTTTTTTATTGCCCACATTTCTATATACTCAAGTTCCAGAGGTAGATGACATTGGTTTCCATAGACAATTCTGTATGGGGACATTCCAATAGGGGACTTATAAACGGTTCTATAAGCCCACAATGCATGCTTCCGACCAATTATTAATCTTTTATTGGCATTGGTATCTTTTCAAGAATATTTTTTATTTCTCTGTGGATATCGAAACACCGATTTAGTGAAGAATCGTAAACTCACTTGTATGTTTGACTCTATATCTACTTATGAGTTTTGCAAATAGCTTGTTTACCTGATAATATATCAGCTTAATAGTTAAGGGCTCCAAATGCGCCCAAGATGTTCTTTTGAATAACCTGTAAGCGTATTGACATCATTTCTAGGGCAAGCTATGGCTTCCAGCCATTTGGATACATAATCTATATAAGTTTCCAAATGAAGTGAAAGGCCCCATAAAGTCTATTCCCCATACATAAAAAATCTGCACCACCATAATTCCTTGCAGAGGCATCTCATTTCTTCTATTAATATTGTCCATTCTATGACATCTATCTGATATTTGACCATTCATAATAATCTTCAATAAAGTTGTGATAAAACCGACTTGAGAATTTTAAAGTTGTTAAATCTCCCTCTAAGTCTCCTCCCGTATGGTGATGAATGATATATCACAATTCGGCTTATTTCTATCTCTAGTACACATCTTCTAATAATCGTGTCTTCTCTTCTAAAAGCAATGGGTCATCCCATATATAAAACACAGCATCAGTTCCTCGACTTTCTTCTTGTTAGCGAATTACGAGTAGCATTAGTCCATAAACCCGAAAATTTAATATCTCGACTATACCATGGTGTTTGAACTAATACTTAAAAAAGCTGCTCATTAGGGAAATTTTCTTCTATTTATGTCCATTTTTCCTCTTCAGTAGGTTTTTCCATTCTTGACAAGTGATCAACTATCACATTGTCACACCCCTTCTTGTCCTTGATCTTCAAATCAAATTCTTGTAGCAGTAGTACCCACCTGATCAATCTTGGCTTAGCATCTTTCTTTGCCATTAGATATTTAATTGCTGCATGATTAGTGTGTATTATGATATTCTTATGGGACCCCAATATATATGGTCTAAATTTTTCACAAGCAAAAACCGTTGTCAGCATCTCCTTCTTTGTGGTAGAGTAGTTCTCTTGTGCCTCATTGAAGATTTTGTTGGCATTGTATATGGCCTTGAAAATTTTCTTTGTTCTTTCTCCCAAAACTGCTCCCATTGCATAGTCACTGGCATCACATATGATTTCAAACTCCTTGTTCCAGTCTAGTGTTGCCATGATGAGAGCTATAAATAGTCTTGATTTTATTTTTTGACACCCCAAAACCCAAGGGTCCGTATACTCCAATACCATGTTGTGACACTCCAAAATCCGAGGGTCCGACTGATAACTCGTCAACCCACGAAATATTCATGGTCGCCTTTCTATATATTTTTCTTATAAATATACAAATTCTTATAATATTTTACAAGAGTTTAATGTACAACTCCTTTACACTTTTACATGCCAAAATATATTAAAACTAGATTGCTTTAATATATTTTACAAAAATACTTCTCAAGGCCACAATCCGGCCTTCTTCGTACTCACGACTTTGAGGCTGTAGTCTTCTCATGTACACGAAGGTGGTCCCACGGCAGGGTGAGCAAAGCCCGGTAGATATATCTCTAAAAACACTCGCTACAAACGGCGTACAATGCTAATACATCTGATCACACGCATTGAGAGTACCTATACTTTGTTTGTATCTGAGATGTCTACATGTCATGAATGCAATATACCCTCGCCGAGCCCCAATCTTGAGTCCTCATTGACTCCTCACACATATGCTAAGTGTGAAAAGCCCAGTCGAGAGTCCTGTACGACCTTTTTCCCGAAACAAAAGCTTTTTTGTTTTGTAATTACCAGAACATTGGATGCTGATGCCTACTTCCTTACCGTATTGTTATGCATTTGTGGGCCACGGATTTCCGGGTTCTCACCTCAGGACGCCGTACGCCTATATAACATTTTTTTTCGGGCTTTCACCGTCGATTTCATGTTTAAACCATATACGGGTTTTTCACACGAGGGGTGTCTATCATACTTCACCGTTACAAACCCGTACTTTTCATATAATACAACCGTGAGCCTCCAATTTGGATGTTGTCCATTTCTTGAGCTCACCATCGAACGCAAATACCGGTGTCGATTAACCATGTCTCCACGACATACGCCAGACACCAAACATAGTGTCGATTTACCATCTTTGTCGAACACAGGAAACCTGGTGTCGGCCAGGCCATGCACTCACGACTCGTGATGTCCGTGCATAAATGCACAATCTGCGTCATTGCATGCCATTTCATGCCTACATGTAGCTACGTGTCACATGCAACATATCTATTACACTACATGTCAAGTGTCATGGATAAATTATATTTAATACATATAATTATTTCCATTTTTATCACACATATATCACATAATTTCACATATTCAACATGTTATTCAATTTATAACAATAACACACATTAGCCATTTAGGCCACCAAAATTAGTGATGCTTGCTTTGAAATAATCTTGACAGTGGGAAAGTCCGACTTTTAATCACACAAAACATCCAACCACGTAATTCCTGCTTAGGCGTACACTGACCCCAGGCATTTTTAGATACAAGCCCAGGTTCAGAAAGCAGTTTGGAAGCCGACGGACCGTTCCTCAAGCGTCGCGGCCCGGCCCCAAATGTTCAGCCTATGGTTTGGTGAGCACTTCATCTTATAAATTCTATGCTCAATGGGCTTTTCAGGTAGAGTGTAGGCATTTGAAGATAGGTGTAGACCAGAAATTCCAATTTCTAGAAAAGAATTAAAAATAAGTAATTTAATTAAAAGTCCAAAATTTATTCTCTAGATCTCGGATGATGAAATGGATTTCATAGATTAGAATCTATCTGTGAAATCTAGCTTCCTTACGTTGAATTTAGTCAAATTATAGACGGATAGATTTTCCACGTTTTTGCCGAGGCGTAGCGTTCCGGTGGTAAAGCGATGTTGATGTGAAAAAGTCGCGTATAACATGTCTCATGTGACACATGCTACATGGTAGAAATAAATGGAAAGCAGGAAGATTGAGGATTGTCATACGTGAAAAATCCTAGCAAAGGGACATAAATGTCATTGTTGAAAGTTTAAGGAAAAAGACAAATAGGAATAGGATCATCTTCTTCTTCAAAAGGGGAAAGAGAACGTCTGAAGAAATTCTGAGGGCCAAAATTTTGTGATTTTGTTTAAGAGAAACACCTTCTCTCACAAATCCGACGATCGGACCCAGTCGAGTGCGTCGGAACTGAGAAGGCACTCTATGCATGAGGCCTACAGTGGGCTTGAGTTTAGGAGTTTACAGAGCAAACTCCATTGAGTGAGATTATCCTCTTGGGTTCTGGCACTATTTAAGTGTTTTATAATGTTGGTTGGCTTAGAGGCCTTGACAGTGTTGGTCGGTCCAAACTTAGGACCAGGTGTTTAATTATTAGACAATAGCTATGCGATTTAAGTAATCGTGAGAATGTTTGGGTTGTTAAGGGCATAAATTATGCTTTAAATCGTATTGTGATGTGCATAGGGCCAAAAGTAGCCTGAAATTCGGGTTCCCAAGTGAGCTAGATGATTGGATGAGTGGCGAGTGAGCAGTAAAGCCTTAGGAACTTTCTTGTTCCCGTGGATAAATATTCACAAAATAATTTACCTGTGAAATAATGTATTTAGTTCGTGTAATTCAGTTGGATGCCGTGTTGTTTGATATTAGCCCAAGTGGGCTAATTTTGGTGTAATGAATTGGCAAATACATGACATGTTTGTTTACATTGTATATATTTACATGTGTTATATAATTGTATTGGAATTGACATCATGCATTCCATATGCCTTGGGAGCACCTAGAACAATAGGAGTGAGTGCATGAGGTGATTCTTGAGAGAATGGTTTCGGAGGGTTGACTAAATAATAATAATTATCGGAGGGTAGTCCATATAAGATATCAATCGTGGTCGGCTGGTGATATACATCGGAGGGTAGTCCACTAAATATAACATCGGAGTGGATGTCATACATATGGGAGGGTTGTCCGCGAATTAAAAACAAATATCTTTGTTTGAAAACAATGTTTCTCATGTCACGTGGCAGAGCAAGTGTGAGGGAGTCGGTGAGGACTCGGGGTATGAGTTAGTCAGGTAGACATTCAAGTAGGATCACACATTTACTTGAATGTATGTTTTCATTGGAGCATTGCATATGCACTTAGGTGGAGAGTAACCCATTTAGGGTGATTCCACTACTGGGCGATAAGCTCACCTTCGAGGATATTATTTTAGATGGGGGAGGCGTTAAGGAAACGGCTCCATCCACAGAGCTAGTTTAAGAAGAAAAGTCGAGGTTGTGAAACTGGTTTTAATTATGTACACATGTGGCATTAGAACTTTATAAGTTTGAACTATGATGTGCGAGGATAGACCCTATTACCTCTTTGAACTATTATATATAGTTAGGATTTATTTGGATAAGTGTTGGTTGTTGGGCCCAAGTGGCATTTTACTCCTCTCATCTCTTGTCATGTTAGTTGTTTTGGGACGGAGTTGTATTTGGGTGAGCTCCCCTTACAAAGGAGACTCTGCTCGATTTTCGTGAACAATGTCGGTTTACTCGCGTTCCACGCAGTATTGGTGTGGTTATCAACGGACACCGGTTTTGGGCGTCACGGCTTGGTAGCCAGTGAATTTGGGATTACCTAGGAAATCACGGGACAAAACTAGGACACTGCATGCATGTGTTTGGTGTGTTTTGTGTGATTTGATGAATTTGGTGGTTGGTCTGTGATCATGTGAATTGATGAATGGTTGTATGTATGTGTGAAAGGTGTATAACGTGTTGATTGTTATGTGTTGTGAGTGATGTGTGCTTAGTGATTAGCACATTGACTTGTTATAAAATATCTTGGAGTTTTACAAGTGAGTAAAATTGGAAGAAGAAAATAAAAGAAATAAATTTTAATAAATTTATTTGGTTTATAGAATAATGAAATAAAATTTTAATAAATTTTAAAGTTGAACTCATAAATTTTTTGAGTTGTATGGATGATATTCAAGCTACGCATGTAGGAAATATGAGGAAGGCTCTTGATAGAAATGAAAAAAAAAAAAAAGATAGAAAAATCATTTTCTAAGGTTTTGGTAATAGGTAAAACAAAGAAAATGAATGAAAAATAAATTTTTATAAATTTATTTGAGTGTTAAAAATGTGAAAATGTGAAATAGACATATTTTTTGGTATTTTCTAGTAGTGGAAATAGTGAAATTTTTTTTTATTGAAACGAAAAAAAACGGTCTGGCTTGTTTTGGAGCTCTTGTAAAGGTATGTCGTGACATGGCTTCATGGGTATGCAGTCGAATGGAAATTGTATTGCAATAGAGGTGGCTTGATAGGCAGTGAGAATGTGTCACGATACAAATTTTGTATCGTGTGAGGTGAAATTTGGTTTGGATAGGAAATGGAATTCATAACCTAAGGGTTATGTCGACCCGAGGATTTATTTGGGGTCGAAGTTGGGTGGGAATTGTATTGAGAGCCGCAAGCTATGTGCAATCGTGGGCTGTTAGGGGATTTTATGTTGCAATACACCTTGGTGTATTGTGACCGAACTTAGACGGTGTCACGATACAAAATTTATCTTGGTATTGAAGTATTTGGTTTGAACAGGAGGTGTGTCATGATGCTTGGGTGTGATGGCGAAGTGAAGAAGCGGGGAGGCTGGATCGTGTCGCGAGATAGGCGACAAACCCGGCCCGGCATGAAGCTGCTTGTGCAGCGACAAACCTGACACCTGCGACACGGCCAGGGGCAGGAGACCCGCGATATGGTCGCGGCGCACGACCACGGCCAGTGTGCGCCAGAGCTCACGTGCACACAGGGCGCTGTCATCGTCTTGAAAATTTGGGTGTACTGATGGCCTTGGTGTGCACTCGTGCACTTTCGACTGTTACGGACTCCAAATCTACTGTTCACGAGTCACCGTTTGGTTCTGGATTCGCCGAACCTTTGTTCATCCTGAAATTGCCACCAAATTTTTTAAAATAAAATAAAAATCAAATAAAATTGGGCAAAATTTTGGAAAAAAGAAATTTTCGACAATAAAATTTTTGTGGATAAAATTGATTTGACATGTGAATTAATTGTCTCGCATTGCATTTGAATGCGGGGACATAGAATATGAACTATATATTCTGAGTATGAAGAATGTCTCGAGTACGTGTTTAACAGTAGAAATGCATTGTATTTAACTTGCCATTTTAAAATTGTGTGAATGGCTAGTTAAGGACGGAGCGATGGAGCGTCGCAGATGCCCAGTCGGGCACCACAGTGTTGATAGCCAGGACCTTTGTTGAAATTGGTATTCTTTGCTTGACCATTCTCGCCTGAGTTAGTGTAGCGAGGTGGTCGGAGGTCTAATGTCAGCTGAGGCGCATCATCCTCAGGCATTCCACGGGGAGGGATGGGTCAATTGCAGACCATTAGTTCATACGGTCGAGAAGATATTATTGTGGTCTCGACCTTGCAAGATTAGGTTAGTGCGTTCCGGCTGGGGTGAGGCCCTAGCGCCGTTGGAAATGGGCGGACTCTAGAGACCTAGAGGCGATGACGTGGGCAAGAGTCATTATTTGATTACGGTGCTTGGCATTCATTCATTGTTGCATCGGTTGAGTTGGGGGCAGAGGATTTAGAGACCTTAGAGGGCCTTTTGTATGGCTGAGTTCTCCCCTAGGGATTAGGGCGAGAATAGGTATGATATGTCGCGGTTGCGAACTAGAGATCTCGGGGACTTTACTCACAGTGGACCTGAGGATCATGGACATGTCAGAGTTCGATGTCATCCTGGGGATGGATTGGTAATGAACTCTGGGAGTCGTTATCGATTGTTAGCGTAGGAGATTCTGCTTTACACGTAGAATGAAGTACCTGTGGTATTTCGGGGACGAAGCGCTGACTTTGCCTAGGCGATTATACGAAGTCCATGTGTCGGGGGCGATTAAGCGGGTTTGGCTACAGCGAGCCTAGAGAGGGACGGAGAGACCATACTTGGATCCACGAGTAGTGTGTGAATATGTGGATGTTTTCCGGACAGGCTACTGGTGCACCCGGAGGGTTGTAGACCCCGGTATCAGTTACACCACAGTACTTCGCCCATCTCTATGACTCTTGCATAGGATGGCACGGTTGAGTTGGGGCTTCGAGTCCGGCTCACAGAGCTGTGGATGAGTTAGACTAGACACTTCATGGGGCGCTCGGTTCTATTTGCGAAGAAGAAGGACAAGACCCTTTGACCCGTACATTGACTAAACCAGGTTAAACGGGATTCCCGATCAAGAATCGGTACCCATTACAGAAGGATTGGCTTGATTTGTTTGATCGGTGAGAGGAGCGGGTCTTTCACAAGATGAACCATCTTTGGTTACATCGAGTTGAGGGTTAGGGAGATAGATATCCCTAAGACAGCGTTTAGGACATGTTATGGGCACTTTGCGTTTACGGTGATGCCCTTTTTAGGATTAGCGAATCATAAAGTGGCATTCATGGACTACCATGCATAGGGTATTCAACCTATCTGATCCGATTTGTTGTAAGTCTTCATGGATGACATTTGATACACTCCCAGTCAGAGTGGGAACATGATATCCTTGAGGATCGTTTTACGATTGTTGAAGACCATCAGTACATCACGCTAAATTCGGTAAGTGTGAGTTTTGGCTTGCGAGGTGAGATTTTGGAACACGTGGTGTCGGCATCGGGCGTGTTAGTGGACGAAGAAGGTTGGGGGCCATGATGAGTTGGGAGGGTTTGATCGGTCTTCGAGATCACAGGTTTCGCGGGATTGGCTCGATACGGAGATTCGTGAGGATTTCTCGGGATAGCGGCACCTGACAAGGTGACCGGGAAGGAGAGTCAAGTTTGATTAGGATGACCGATCTGAAGGCATTCGGGAAGAAGGCTTACCTCGACTTCTATCTTGATAGTCGACGGGGGACGGTATACAATGTATTGTGATTTCGAGGGGCCGAAGATTAGGATGTGTTTGATCTTGATCCGGGAGGGTAGTAACCTATGGTTCCGTCGGTTGAAGAATCATGAGTAAAGATTACCCCACCCTGACATGGAGTTAAGCGGTAGTAGTCTTAGCGAGATTCGGCGCGCGCCTTATGGAAGGGTTAAGAGTTACTCAGCCTGAAGTCTGAAGCATATTTTCCCTTGCGTGGGACCTCAATATGAACTGCCTCTGGATCAGTTCCTATGGTTATGACTTCACTTTGAATTACCACTGGTAAGGCAAATGTGAGTCGTTGATACACTCGGTCGGAGGTCATAGGAGTATTGGCTAGTATGCCGAGTGGCGGATGCTCCGAGGCGTGGGGCCGGTTTAGGCTGATGCAAGCGAAGCGAGCCTGAAGGGTATGTTGGGAGTGTTTCGTAGCCCCAGTCTGTTGAAGCGAGTGATCGGAGTTCCCGGTGGCCGGGGCCAGCCGAGATAGTGTCGCCCGGGGACCCGATGGTGGATCTGGATGTGAGGCGGGCCGTCCACTCGAGATGAGTAGTCTTCGATTATGGGGGCCAGTGGTTCCTCCCCCGATTGTGGGTTAGGAGGAGATTCTCAAGGAGTTCAGCGCGCCTCGATTTGCCTGTTTATCGGGTGGCGAAGATGTACCGGGATCTTAAAGTCGTCGATATTCTTGGAGCGGGATGAAGAGACCATTCTGGGGACTTGTGCAGCGATGTCTCATGTCGAGTTAAGTGACACGAAGCCAGCGGGCATGACCATTGGTGTGAGTGGAAATTAGAACGTTTTTGATCACGATGGATTTGTGACCACTTGCCTTTGGACACCGCAGAGACATGATGTGGTATGGGTGATAGTGGACCGGCTCACGAAGTAGAGCATTTTCTGTGATCTTGGACTGACCTTCACGGCATGGAGGGTTCTCTGGGTTGTATATTCGAGATAGTCCGGTTACATGATCTGCCCGATCCATGGTATCGGACGAGGGACTCGAGGTTTACAGGCGCACTTTTGGAAGAGTTTCAAGGCTATGGAGCCTGGCTGATGATGTGAGTACAACTTTCACCCTCAGACGGATGGTTAGTGCGGGAGCTATCTGAGTGGTGAGGACATAATTCTGGCATCGTCCTAAGGTCATAGTGTTGGACTGGAGAAGAGCACTTGCCCTTAGTAGAGCCACTTTACAACAATAGTTAGCAGGCGCGTATCTGAATGGCACCATATGAGGCGCATTATAAGGGAGGCCATGCGGTGCGGATTATATTGGATCGGGTGGGAGAGGCCATCATTGGTCGACACGATTAGAGACACCTCCGAGAAAGTGGAGAACGTCGACAAGCGTCTTCTCAACCAGTGACAGAAGAGTTATGCGGATGTCTGGCGTCGACCCCTAGAGTTCGGGTTAGTGATCACGTTTTCTTGAAGGAACGGTGATGCCTGGGAGGTGGTCGGGTTAATGACGCGGCATTGCTTGCGAGATTCATTGGGCCTTTGAGATGTCGAGAGGGTGAACCTTTGTTGCGGCACCGGTTGGCTTTGCCCGGCCATAATGAGGTGTCCACCGGGGTGTTTCACGTCTGTGCTCCGGGCATACCAGAGATCCGGCTCGGTGGATTGGGACAGTTGAGGTTGACTAATGGGACGCTGAGAAGGACGATTGTGTACTAGATAGCCGTGATCAGGTTTTTGCGACGCAAGACCATGAGAGGCTAATTGAGGGTGCTATGGCGACACTTGGGTTGAGGTCAACATGAGACGCTGGGGACCACGATCTGGGCCCCCTATCTCCTTCTTGGCTGGATGAAAAGTCAATGAGTTTAATTGTTTAAATTTTAATGATAAATGTATATATGTGAAGGTGCAAGACATAGCATGTGATGTTGTGATTGTCTTACAGAAACTGAGGAATGGAAATTGCTTTTTGCTAGGAGGAGAATCATGGGCAGAATTCTAATTTATGGAAAAGGGGTAAAATGTGTTTCAGTAAATCTAAATTTATGTCCTCTAGATCTCGATAATGGCGAAGCGAAGATTTCACCGTTGGGTGCCTGCGAAATCTAAGCATACGTCAATTTCGTCAAGCCGAGACGGTCGGACTATCGTTTTCTGAGCCTCTACATTTCTAGGTGCCGTAAGATATTTGATGTGAAAAAAGTCACATATAACATGTACTCATGTGATACATGCTACATGAGTAGATAAATGATGGAAACGGAAGGCCGGGATTGTGCCATGTGTCAAAAATCCAAGCAAAGGGGACATAGATATCATTATTTGAAAGTTTAAAAGGAAAAAGACAAAATAAGGAATAGGATCATCTTAACAACTACAAAGGGGAAAGAGCGTGGAGAGCTGAAATTCCCGGGGCCAAAATTTTGTGATTTTGTTTAGAGAGAGAACACCTTCTCTCTAAAATCTCGGTAATCGGACCGTCGAAGTCGTCGGAATATGAAGGAAGGAAAACTACTCTACCTCAAGGCCTCACAGGTGACCGGTTTAAGGAGTTTCGAATAAGAAACTCAGTGGTGGGGATTTATCCTACTTGGGTTCGCTTTGTTTAAGTGTTTTATAATGTTTCGAGGTTGGCTTGGCCTTGAGCAGCCGTTTGATCAGGTCTGAAACTTGGGACCGGGTGTTGAATTTATTAGACCCAATATGTGCGATCGTGTCGTGAGGGCTGTTTGGGTTGTTAAGGGCATAAATTATGCTTTAAATCGTATTGTGATGTGCATAGGGCCGAAAATGGCCATGAAATTCGGGTTCCCAAAGTGAAACGATGATTGGATGAGTGGCCGTGAACAGTAAACCCGAGGGTTTTACTATTCATGTGAATAGTATTCACAAAATAATTTTTGTGAAATAATGTGTTTGGTTGAGTAATTCAAGTTGAATTGCTCGTGTTTGATAATTAAGCCAGAAATTATTTAATTTTGGTGTAATGAATTGTGAAATTACATGATATATTTGTGTGAATTGAATTATGTGGATATCTGCATTGTATATATTTACACATGTGTTATATAATTGTATTAGATTGGCATCATGCATTCCATATACCTTCAGGGCACCTTATTTAATGGAGTAGTGCATGAGGTGATTCTTGAGAGAATGGTTTCGGAGGGTTGACTAAATAATAATTATCGGAGGAGACAGTCCATATAAATATCCAATCATCCAGTCGTACAATTGATATATACATCGGAGGGTAGTCCATATAAGCTCTTGGTCGGTCTACCTACTTATATACGGAGGGTTGTTCACAATTAAAAACAAATATATTTGTTTTGAAAAACCAATATTTCTCATCGTGGCAGGCAGAGTGTGGGAATCGATGTGGACTGGGGTATGAGTTAGTCGAGTAGACATTCAGAAACAGGATCACTTGCCACATTTACTTGAATGTATGTTTTCGATGAGCATTGCATCTTGCACTTAGGTGAAGAAGTAACCCATTTAGAAATTGATTCCCACTACTAAAGGCGATAGCTCGCACTTAATGAGGATATTTTTCAAGGAATGGGAGCGTTGAGGAGGCAGCTCATCCACAAGAGCCGTTTTAGAAGCCCAGGGTTGTGGCTTTTGGTTTGTTATGTACACATGTATTAGAACTCTATAAGTTTGGTATATGATGTACGAGGATAATTTTATTACCTCTTTGAACTAACTGCATATAAGTTGAGATTATTTGGATAGTGTTGGTTGTAGGCCCAGTGGCCGTTTACTCATATATATGTCATATTGGATTGTTGGGACGGGGTTTGTATTTGGGTAGAACTCCCCGTACAAGGAGACTACGCACGCTTTTCGGTATTCGAACAATGTGGTTTTACCGGCCGTTCAAAAGTAAATGAGTTGACGGGTTATCAACGGACACGGTTTGGAGGCGTCACAATCGAATTCCAGGACGAAAGTTCGCATTAAAGTTGTGGCGACCGATTCACAAGGGTGTCACGGAAATTTGAAAGCTTACCTCCCGTTTTGTCCTTTGCTTTCGGGATTTTGCCATCCGGGCGTGGCTCATTTGGTCTCGGGCGATTTGAAACCACTGTGGCTGATGCGGTGTGCAACAACAATTAAAGCCGCATACGTATTAATACGGCTTCTGAAATGGGGCGAAACGGTTAATTGCATTCACGTGACTGGCGTCGTCAGCGGGAGTGGGAGGAGGAAGCTTCACCTCTTGTATCGTTCACGGGTTCTTCGTCGTTCGGGTCTAACTCCTTTGTGGCGACACTCCCTTCCTGTACTTTCCTTTCCCTCTCTTCCTTTTCTTTTTCCTCCTATTTTCCTCTCCCTTTCTTCCTTTCCCTCTCTTACTCTAACTCTTTCCTTTCTCTCCTTGCCTCCCTTACTTTTTCTCTCGTTTTGCTCTCCACTTATTTGTAGGAACCTAATTTATAACATTCAGAAAACCTTAGCATGTTGACACATGTTTGCACATGCATATGCCACCACACATGAAACACCATGTGTCACTACTAGATGCCTCACAGGCATTGAGGAATTCCATTGTCTCGAGAATCTAATGAAATTTTATTGGGTTCTAGATTTTAGAGTGAGGAATAAGTTTAAAGTGAAATCAGTTTCGTCATCAGATAGAAAATGACTTTTCCTCTTGGGACTAAACCAGACGAAATTATATTTTGTAATTTTCTTGAAAAAATTTTCAAATTTAATTTTCACGGATTCCTCTTACATGAAGAATTTCATCTCGAAATTCCCAGATGTTCTATACCCATACTATCCTGTATTGAGTATGCTTTCTCATTGATCATAATTTATGACAACTAAGTGTGCCGTCAATGGATCATCTGGGGATGACATCAACCTCAGACTTATTCGCGATCCTTGGTCCACCGTGATGAGGCCCGAGATCTCTCACTCAGATTCCAAATATCTAGTCAGCCCCTCGCCTGGTTCCTGAGGAGAATTCCCAAACAACGACACTGCTCTTGTGGCCCCAAATTCTTGAGGGTTCTTTTTGTTCTGGGTAACCTTCAACAAGCTATTTAATAGCCACATTCAGCATATTCATGTGTCACTCAATTGATGACACATAACAGTCCATCTCATTCAAGATTCTAGTAATTAATGCACTTAGTGCAATGATCAATTTTTCAGAAATTATGTGAGCACCAAATGCCATCCTTAGGCATATGGTTAGATTCTAGACTTAGAGATATTTCCATAGAGTCCAGAAGCGGCGCCAAAACTGACCGGACAGGAAGTTATGGTCATCAGAAGTTGGCATTGCGAGAGCTCATTCCCTAGACGAAGGAGGAGTCAGCTCGGCAAAGGATGTCAGCTCGGCGAGAGAAGAGGTCAGCTCGGCTATATTCCCCAGGCACTAAATACCATCCACAGGCATGCGGTCAAATTCTAGACTCAAGGGAGGGCTTTCCACAGAGTCACAAGAACACCTGAATCGGACTATGGACGAGAGTTGTAGATCATCCGAGTTGGCGCTTCCGCCATGAGCGTAACTAGCGTGAGAGGCAGCATACACCTACACTGTCTTTGTTGTCTTTTTCAGACACAATATGAGCTCAGATTATATGCCCAGGCGCCATAGATGGATTCTAGACTCAAAGGGCTTTCCGTAGAGTCTGACGCGTAAGCCGGACTTGGACGAAAGTTATGATCGTACGAGTTGCTTTACCCGACGAGCTCATTCCTGCTGGCTCTGCGGGCGTGCCAAGGAGACGAAACCGGCCTCACCACGGCTCATGCGAAGAGCTCGGCTGAAGTGGTCAACTCATGCAGCTCATGCAAGAGAGCTCATGTGGCTCAGCACAAGAGGTCAGCTCATGCAGCTCATGCGGAAGAGCTCGGCCACGGGAGGTGTGAAGCTCGTGCGGCTCATGCGAGAATCAGCCTGTGCGGCTCATGCGGGAGAGCTCGTACAACTCAGGCCTGAAATTCGGCTCATGCGGGAGGCTCATGCGGCTCGAGCATAAAATCAGCTCATCGGCTGCACGGAAGAGCTCATGCGGCTCGAGGCACGGGTTGGCTCATGCGCTCGTGTGAAGGGCTCATGCGGCTCGGCCACGAGGAGGTCGGCTCGTCGCACGGCTCTCAGGTTGAGGCTCAACCACCGCGGCCTAAGCCTCGGACCCTTCAAAGTAAATGTCTAGCTTGGGCTGTAAGGGATCGATTTGGGTGATTCAGCTATAAGCTCACTGACGAGGCTACTATATACCAGAGGGCCACAGGGCCAAATTCCTTTGCTACCCAACGAAAAATCAGTCTTAAAGTCTGATGAAATAACAAAGAGTAGAGAAAACCTTTACCAAATTATTATTAAACATGTAGACTGAGTTTTGAGCCTATTTATCACACTATATTTATAGAAACTGGATAACAGTCCAGTATATAGAAAAAATCAGGTTTTCTGCCCAGACTTTTACAAAACACATAACAAGCCATCTTAGGTCTTCCTCTCAACTAAGACCTCATGAAGTGCCTTCTCTTGGTGTATCTCCGATTGCACAATGTTTTCCCGACGGGGTGAGCTGATAGAGAAAGTCTCCTGCAAGGGCTACTCCCCACCTAAGTGCACCTGCAATGACATAATCCACAAATCATTTACACATTCATATAAAATATGCATATCTATATGAATATACATGTAAATGCCCCAGTTTCAGAGTCCTCATGACTCCCTCACACATGCAATTGTCATGTATGAATGTTAAATAAAATCTTTTGTTTTGAATATGGATACCTCAGTATCAAACCATAGACCACCTCCAGTATCAGAGCCATGGATGGGGCATCAAGCGACTGGATTGCATAGTATGGACCATTGGACCATCTCTAAGAACCCCTTATTGGACAACCCTCCGATAGAGTTCATTAGACAAACCTCCGATATAATTTATTGGACAACCCTCCGAATCATTGTTATTGGACAACCCTCCAATAGAGTTCATTCGACAAACCTCCGATATAATTTATTGGACAACCCTCCGATAGAGTTCATTGGACAAACCTCCGATATAATTTATTGGACAACCCTCGAATCGGTATTCTTGGACCCTCAGGAATACCCGTTTTATTCATGCACTCCATGATTTCTGCGATGTACCCGTGCTCATGCGATGATAATGTCATTGCATAATATCTCTATATTACATGCATACCTCTTTGAAAACTACATCAGCCAGGTTATATTCATGCTTCTTCATCCTCAAGCATCATGTTAATATATCAAGCATGAATATCAACATCAATATTCACACAATCTACATGTTGTCTAATGACAATAACACACAATAAGATCATCGATATTAGATTCATGTATCGATAGCAAAATCAGTTTGAGTGGTGGACTACACAAACACGGTTGAAGCGGAGTTCTTTGACAACCGGTTTATGTCAAGCGTTTCTTTGAACCTGACCCATCACGGGGCTACCTCATAGCCATGTCATGGCTTGAAATGAAGATTAACGGTAGGAAGACCCCTCCTCGAAGTGCAGGTCCAGTTCAACTGCTGCCCAGCTCATCTGTTTGTTAATCGAGAGGGTGGGGTCCTCTTTCCTTTCCGTTGTCTTTCTTCTTTCTTTCCTTTTTCTTTTTCTCTTTTCTTCTCCTCTTTTCCCCCGAACCAGTTTGCTTTCGGTGGAGAATACTTATCTAGGTGCAGAACACCTCTTCTTTCTCTCCTCATGACACATAGCATCCCACATGTCATTCATGCCCACTTTCCCACCACTATCCTCTCATGCAAGATAGAAACACCCCGGTGCCGTGTCCTCCTCCTCATGTGCCACATGACGTGCATTTCATGCCACGTGTCACCCTCTCATTTGCACGTTTGTCTCTGAAATCGTGTGCGATTTTGACATTCTCGAATTTTACGAGGGTGACTATGTACTTAGATTCCTTGAGACGAACTGTAATAATAATATAATCGGCGTCGTCATCAGGATCTAGAAAAGTGCAGTTTTGATCGAAATTACCATTTACCCTTTGAAAAATTCTGAATTTTACGGGGCTTCCCATTTCTAGGGTCGACCTCTAAGCTTAAATCTATCACACACAAAGATGCAACAATCATGAATATGATGCATCGATTGAATAATAACACCTCAGTCAATAAGTCTGAGTAGAAATGTACCGCATGGTCGACATCGCCAGGCTCATTTTGTGGTACCTTGATGTAGACCATACAGGTCCCAGAGAGTCTCGACCTATGAGCCACTGTCCATGCCACGGCCCATGGCCCGTCTGCAAAAGTGGGTACTTGTTGCCAAGCTGCAGGGTAATCTGGGTTCCCCCAGCCCATCACGGGGTGGGAAGGGCTCAAGCGCCAACCATAATCCCTGTGATTGATTTGTGATCTCTCTGTTCAGGAATCCCTGCCTTTGAGGGCAATATCCCATCAGCTCTCTAAGGCCCCAGGTGGCAATGGGAGAGCATGCTCCTCACATACTGGTGGCTAGGAGCCACTGAAGTGTCTCCTCTGGATGAAATGACCTTGGCTTTTGGCTGCTTGAGCTGTTGTTATTTGCCCCTCGCCCGAGTTAGTGTTTTTTGAAGCAAAGTCTTACGCTTCTTCTAGAGCTGAAGAAGGTTGAGCTCTCCTCTTTACCACCCAAGCCTTTGTCATCCTTCAGGCTAGTGGCTTGATGACATACCATCAGTCTCTCTCATCGGTGGAGGATGATGTGCCTCGAACCTACGGCTTAGGCCCCCTTGGTTCCCAATTGCACTAATTTATGCGATGGTGACGACTATAACATAAGGGTGATCACGGCATAATAGCCTCATGAAGGCTTGATGATCAAGGGTGGTGGTTGGTTGTTGCCAGATCTTGCCAGCCTGCGTGTCCTTCTCGACTTTCCATGTACCTTTGTGTCAAAATGAAAATCGAGATTCCTTCGAACTAATAGTGTAACATAAGCCACCCGGTAATGAACTTTAACATCATGAACTACACAGTTCATCCCTTTTCATGGCGATTGCATGTGCGAGCAATACAAATTAATTCTAGAACTATCACATGTTCGTTTGTTTTCGAACCCTAGGTTATGTTTTTCTGTAACCTAATTGTTCCGCTAACCACAATCCACCATGTATTACTCACAAATCATCACATATCACACAGCATGTTGAACACAAAACACGCAACACAAAATAATACCATGATTAGGCACCATCTGCTCATATGAAGCCCTCGGTACTCGTGTACTAGACTCTTGATACTAGCGAGACAAACAGCATCGGGACCATACTTGTGGATACCCACACCAGGGCTCCCTAGGTCTCGTTTACTAAGCTCAGGTACTCTGACCTATCGCTAGACCCATGCCCATCAAACTGTGGATGATTCGTACACCTAGCTCGATACCAATTTGTGACACCACTAAAGCAGGGAGTCGATATACTCGAGATACCATGTTGTGACACTCCCAAATCCAGGGGTTTGGCTGACAACTCGTTAACCAACGAAATATTCGAGGTTGCCTTTCTGTATATTTTTCTTACAAATATACAAATTCTTATAATATTTTACAAGAGTTTGATGTACAACTCCTTTACACTTTTACATGCCAAAATATATTAAAACTGGATTGCTCTAATATATTTTACAAAAATACTTCTCAAGACCACAATCCATCCTTCTTTGTACTCACGGCCTCGAAGGAGCACCGTCTTCTCGTGTACCTGAAAGGGTGGTCCCACGACGGGGTGAGCAAAGCCCAGTAGGTATATCTCCTACCAATTTGCTACCCACTGAAGCGACATGCAATGCCAGCCATCTGTCGCACGCATTCAAGTACCTATACTTTGTTGTATCTGAATGTCTACATATCGCAATCACGTGCTGCCCACCTCATGTTTCAAATCTGAGTGCTCAGCGGCATCCTCACATGCATATGCCAAGTGTGAAAAATCGTCAAAGGCGTCCAGCCCCTGTCCCTTTTTCCAAAACAAAAGATTTTTGTTTTGTAATTCTAGACACATTGGATACCCCTAATACCTATTTTGCCTATTGTGTGTTATGCATTGTGGGCCCACCCAGTTTCGGGTTCTCGCACCTGGAGGAATCTTGTATGCCTGCTAGCCTATTTGGGTAAACAACTTAATTAAGGGTTAATATGAGAGAGTTTATTTATAACTTATTTGAGCTTATATTCTCACATAACTACTTTTAATAAAAATTATAGATGTTTGGAATAACTTATAAAAATAACTTATGACCTCATATAAGCTCCTTTTACCTTATTTCAATAAACTTCATGGAGAATCTTATCAAAATAAGCTTAAAAAAAGTTTATACGAAGCCTAAAAATCGATCATCTTGATGACAAAACTATCATTTTGACAAATTATGTAAAAAATAGGGAAAAAAAATCTGAAAAATAGAAAAGAAATTCCAAAAAATAGGTATATTTTTTTGAAAATTTTATGTAAAAAAAAAGGAAAAATTCTGAAAAATAATAAAAAATAAATAGAAAATAAATTCTAAATTTTTTTGTAAAAATAGGTAACATTTTTGAAAAATTATGTAAAAATAGGAAAAAAATCTGAAATATAATTAAAAAATAGAAAAATATTATATTGATGATGGAAAAAAATGATATTGATGATGATTTTCTTGATTTAAAATTTAATATAGATCCATGAATGTTTATTTTGTTTTGAAACTTAGAATTTTTGTAATGATAGGAAACATTAATAATGTTTGTTATTTTGTTTTGAAAATGTTTGTGATGATGGGAAGAATTAGTGATGTTTGATGTTATTTAATTTATTGTATTTTATTGTTAGATATAAACATGAACCAAACTATTCTTGAGATATATAATTTTATTTATATTAGTTCAGTGAGATCATCCTGGCTTTAAAAATCGCACACTTAAGAGTACTAAAAACACTCGCCTTAAATAACTATGAGTTTTAATGAAGAAAAAAATCTAGAATATTTTAGTTTTATAATCTTTTAATACATGAAGTGAATAATGATTTTTTAGCTTATTTTATATTCAAGATGTTGTTGAATGATAAATATTTTCAGTATATTATGAATATTTACTTTATATATATATATATATATATATATATATATAAAATAAATTTTTTAGTTATTAGTTTTAAATTTTTAAAAATTATGACAAGATGTTTATTGCTATAAACTTAGCACAATATTATAAGTGTTTATGATGGCATTTGATAATTTATTATTATAAGTAACTTATTAAGAATAAGTTACCCAACAAGGCCTAAACATATTTTATAAATTTATTAGATGAATCTTATGTTATAAAATGTACTATTAATAGTACTTGTATTTGGATGAATATTTAAAAAAAACGTTTATATATTATTTTAAGGTGTTTTGATGTATTACTATACAAGCACTTATAACAATTAAAATTACTGAAAATATCATTATAAACATTTGTAAAATTGAAGTGTTTGAATAAATAAGCACTAGTCATAATTTTTCAAAAAATTGACCTATTTTTACATAATTTTTTGGAAATTTTTCTGTACCTGACAATTTTTAGAATTTTAACATATTTTTTCAAAATAATAATTATTTTTTTCATAATTTTTTCGGATTTTCTATTCTATATTTTCATTTTTTTCCTTTTTTTTTTTACATAATTTGTTAGAATGACAGTTTGATCATTCAGGAGCATGGTATGGCTTCCCTATAAAGCTGTTTGCTTTTGATAAACTTCTTCATGGAAAGCTTATTGAAATAAGTTTCTCCATAAAACAATACAAATAAACCTAAATGTTATGGTCATAATCTCTTTCCCAAAATACCCTCCCATAAATTTTATCAAAAATGATGTGGCCAGAGAAGAACTCAAGCTCAAATAAGCTCTCCCAAATGTTCACCCTATGTCTACTTTATACTACTAGAAATTTGGTTCTTAAATACTACAAAAAATTAGTAGCTAAAAATATTTATTTTAGTAGCTAAATTTCTTTAGCTACTAAATAGCTACTGTAGGATGTAGTAGCAAAATTCCTTATACCTAAGCTAATTTTAGCTACTATTAGTAGCTATTAGCTACTATAGGATGTCATAGCTCCTTAGCTACTAAACATAATAGTAGCAAAATGAAAAAAGCAGTAGCTAATTTATATAAAAGGAGCGATATATAGCTACTGCCCATATATATTACGTAGTAGCTAAATAGCTACCAACAATAGTAATAGCTAATGTAAATAATGTAATAGCTAACAAAGTGAAAAAGGGCGATTATTTATAGCTACTAATTAACTACTCACAATAATAGTGGCTAAACTTGAGAATGCAGTAGTTTACTAAAAAATAGTCTATATTCTACCACATAGCATTAATAGTATTTAGTGGCGAAGCTAGTTAGTAGCTAAGTATTATAATATATAGCTACTAAGCGAGTAGCCTGTAAGATAGCCTATTAGCGGCCGGAAAAAATGTAGTAGCTTCAATAAGAAGTGTAGTTATTTGGCTACTATATTAGTAGCAAAATTATGAAAATAGCTATTTAGTAACTATTTTTGTAGTAGCTAAAAAAGTAGATGTTAGCTGCTAAGTTGGTAGCTTCAAAAATAAATAGTAGCTATGCTTAAAAAATTTAGTTAATGAGGTAGCTATTTGGCTACTATGTTAGTATTAATAATAGTAATAGCTATTTAACGATTAATTTTTGTAGTAGTTATGTAGTGTAGCTATTTAGCTACTGAGTTAGTAGCTAAACAATAATAGCTATTTAATAACTAAATTAAGGTAGTAGCTAAATTTATAATTAAATTAATTACAATAATTAATTTTATTTAATTAATTATTAAATTATTAGAACCTTAAAACAAATAATAAAAAAATTAAAATGAAATAAAAATTATAAGATCTTGTGCAAAAATAAACGTCCACCGAATAACATAAAAATAACATGTACTAAATCCCATGTTAAGATGGCTATACAAAATAGGCAAAAAGTTCAACAATAGGAATGTTCACATATCACCAATGCAGGGGGGGGATGCGCGTAGTGGGGTCATGCGCTGGGGAGGTGCCACATGTGGAGTTGTAGCTGATGAGGAGACCTGTGTCAATTGAGCTAAAGCCCTCAATTGAGCCTTAACCTCGTCAAGTTGATCTTGCAGCACTTTAACCTTAGATGCGAATTCTATAAATTCCTCCAAACCAACCAAAAATTCTAGGTTTAAGAGACCATTTATGAGCCTAGAATACATCCAACTTCGATTTGAACTTATTTGAAATGTTGAGCTTCACAATTGTAGACAACATTAGGGAATAAGTCAATATTTTATAAGAAAATAAATCCATGAAAAGCAATTGTTGCATGTAACACACTCTACTAGAAAATTGAAAAAACTGGTGAAACATTTAGTGTGACTACAAAGTATGTCATTGAACTTCTTACTATAAAGGTTAGGTGGTGGTTCCTATCCGGTAAAAATGCATAATTCCCTACTAGTCAATTACTTGAGTAATTTTTTAGCCTCTATTTTGAAAATTCCAACTGACATTTCCCTTCAGATTCTCGAGTACATGATTTGATTAAGGTATAACACAATATTAGTTTACTTATCCAAATATGCACCCAGAGAACAAAAAGGAATGATTAATCACGAATCTCACTATAGAAAAAACACTTCATATGAAATCCTTAGTAGGCATTGTGTATTTCTAAACCATCAAACTGAGGACAATACACGCATCATTTGTAGACAAATTATCAATCATATGATAGACATATAAGTGTAAAATTAAGGTTGGCTCAACGAAGAAGTCATTTCCATAAATTTTTTACAATTTATCTTCTTTAGTACATGATATGATAGTTTTATCGGCCTACTTGTCGCGAGCAGGGAGAACTAAGGTTTTTCATGTATGTAATTAATTTAAGGCATAAAAAACTATCATGTATTACTTGTAGGGTCAAAACAGGGCAGCCTGGCCGGAAAATGGACCATAACTTGAGTTATAGAGGTCCAATTTTGGTGATTCAAAAGCCTACATCAAGTTCTCAAATGCAGCTACAATTTCCACGAAGGATACTAGTCCAATTTCCCTTTTTTGCCCTCCCGAAAATCAGTTCCAAAATCTAGACAGTGTGTAGGGTCAAAACATGGCAGCCATTAGTATACCACATATGTTAAAGTTGTTTTTCTTATGTCAAGGTTAACTTATTCTTTTGTTAAAGCCATTAGTATATAATTTAAGTCGTTGCTAAAATTAATCCTTAATCAAAGAACCTTGATTGAATCCAAAACGTAATGTAAATATCAGTTTTTGAAAATTTTTATATCTTAATCAAGAACTTTCATTGCCACCAAAGAGATTTGGCATCTATGAAGTATGGGAATTTGAAGCTTCAAATCCAAAAGCATAATAACGGGAAATCATAAATTAAACCTTAAATCAGTAAAAATCATATTAACCTTGAATCACCAATAAAAATCCAATCTTAGAATTAGCTTGAAAACCCGAAAGGCAAGAGGATCCTCGCTAATTTCACAAACTGGCTGTCACACCCCTACTAGCGATGATTGCGACCACCCACAGACCCTTGGCGGGTTACTTCAGGCGACTAGAATCACGTGAGACGAAGCCGTGTTGCTTGTTGGCTTGTACCAAATTTGTTTTTTCCCTAGACTGGATTTTATAAATTTCGACATAATAGTGCATACAGGATATCCCAAAAGCACTTGGCCATATCCTGATTTACGCACAAAACATGGCAATAAACAACGCTTCTTCAAGAGCCTCGGGCTCATAAAATTTCATAAAACAAAACTGTACATCGTATGCCCAACTATACAAGTTCCAAGTATTTTCTTACAAAAGTTAGTTAATACAGCACTATACTAGAAGTCAGGAGAATCCTAATATGTCCCAGTGTCCGACGTGTCTGTACTTGGAAAATAGTTTTTAAAACAGGAAAATAATGAGCTAAACGAGCTCAGTGAGTGTATGCTTTATAAAATGCTTGCTTTTTTTGAAAATATCTCAAAACTGTAAAACTATATTTTACAAGACATTTTTCAGAAACCTTGCTTTCTTTGCTAGAAAAGTTTATAAAACTTTTCATAACTTCTTGCTTGCTTTGCCTCAAAAGTTTCTAAAACTTTTCATAACTTCTTGCTTGCTTTGCTTTAAAAGTTTCTAAAAACTTTTCATAACTTCTTGCTTGCTTTGCCTTAAAAGTTTCTAAAACTTTTCATAACTTCTTGCTTGCTTTGCTTTAAAAGTTTCTAAAAACTTTTCATAACTTCTTGCTTGCTTTGCTTAAAGTTTCCAAAACTTTCATAAAATGTTGCTTACAGTGGTTGATTTTTTAAGCTTGTATAGAAAAATGCTTGCTTATACTGATAAATATCAACCCACTTCAGGCCTTTCTTGCTTCTTGTGCTTAAACACGGGAGCTGGGCTTCAATCGTGCGGTGGAAGGACACAGGTCCACATCCACTAGTGGAAGCCTTCCCACATCACCTTTTTAGAGTAAATAATAAATTTAGGAAAGACCTTGGTCCTACGTCACCATATAATAGCTAGCGCGCTAACCCTATATACTCCAGTACGTGTCACGGTCCCCTTTAATATGTCATGATGTATGAACTAAGTTTGCCGGCCAAACAAATCTAAAATGCATGAAATGATGTCCTAACTTTATCGTGCATGTACGGAATACCTGGCCGTCATGCTTAAAACTAGGGTTTCTTAAGGCTGTTTATAAAACACACTTTTGCTTGCTTGCTCTTTGAAATATGGTTTTACAACTCAAAACCATTGTACATACTTGCTTTCAAATATGGTTTTACAATCAAAACCATTGCTTGCTTGTTTTTCAAATATGGTTTACAATCAAACCATTGCTTGCTTGCTTTTCAAATATGGTTTAAAATCAAAATCATTGCTTGCTTGAAATATGGTTTAATACTTAAAAACCATAACATACCAGTGTAAAACGATTTATAAATAATACACTAGTATTGAAAAATAGGTTTAGAACACTCACCTTTCTGGTTTTACATGTGTCGAGCACGACCTTCAAGATTTCTCCTGCCTCACTTTTACCACACATTCGTTTTATTAGACCACACGTGTCATCACAACCAAGAAATTTGCACACTTGGTGCTACAATTAAATTTTTCAAAAAATATGTGGGCACCAAATGTTGTTCATAAGCATATTGCTAGATTCACAAGACTCAGGGACTTTCCATAGGTCTAAAACACGCAAAGAAACATTTCTGTCGATTTTATTAAATACAATCCGAAATTTCAACGGGAAACGTCCTAAAACGGTCTGAGAATAAACTGGTATGCGAAAATAGTCTTTAAATTCTAAAAATTCTTAAACTCAGTCCAAGTATTTTTTGGTGAGAATTTCTGGCATCTCACGGCTTAAGAAAATTTCAAGCCATTACATAACGCTAGGCTAGAAACTGCTTTTCATTGAGAAAATTTTCTACCTCTTGAAGTTTAATGAAATGCTAAGATATTAATTTCTGGCGTAGCTCTGTTCGCGTAGTCCAAAACTGCCTTTTCGCTATAATGAAAACTTATGGTCAGTTACCGTAAATCTGAGAAAGAAGCGAAGAGAAGAAAAAAAATCAAAAATCTCGTCACTCCTCTCCACTTTACAATAATTCATTATGCTTGCTTTATTTTATTTTATCTTTTTTTAATTATATATGTCGCGATAATGTTCATAATACCATTAGGGTCCATTTAACTATGAAAAAAAAATTATTTCTTTTCAGTTCACTTTATTGTAAATGAACTCAAACCATTTACGACTTTAGAGATTTTAGTAAATCTGATGATCCACGCGACTATCACCCGAAATTCGTAAAATATTCAGGCATCTCGAATTCTGAAACTTTTCTAGGTCTATTTCAAATTTCCACTAGGCCAATTGTAGTGCCAGTCCATTTCGTCATCAAGATCGAGGAATTTTCTGAAGCTTCACACGAACCATTATGGCAATTCATTATTATTATTATCTTTTGAAATTCCATAATTTCACCCCTCAGCTTATGAACTGCTGTGCTACAATTCTTTGAAAACTTTACAAATTTCATCACCCAAAAACTAACTTTAAAATACTACTATAGCTTTCAATTAATTAAGGAAGTAGCAGATAATGCATATGCGAGCCCTATGGTTATCATCACCAGTACACGCTATAGGGACGGCGTTCTGAATCTTACTCGCTGAGCATTTTAGTCCTCGAAATGAATGAATAAACTCAAAGAAAAGTACCTTATTCGGAAAATAATTAGAGCCTGACGACATCTGACCTCAGCTCCCAAGTAATTTGCTTCCCTCTCATGATTCTTCCAGGCCCACTTTAACTAAGTGCACCTCTCAACACACATTCCTTGCAATCTACAATCTGCACAGGTGTTTCCTCATAAATCGGAGTTCTCCTTTATTTGTAATGTCTCTCGACACATGTGAAGGATGCGGGATGTATTTCCTTAACATCGACACTATCAGATCTTGATAACTCTAGGGGTAACTTCAATCGTAAGCTCATTACGCACTCACAATCTCATAAGGTCCTATATATCTGGATGAGCTTGGTTCGCCTCCCAAATCTTAAAAACACCTTCAAAGGAAATCTTCAAGACCAGTCACCTATCTCGTTTGAGTCTCTACGACCGATTGTCCGCATAACTTCTGCTATCTCTTGCTATCTTGAGTTATCAGAACTCAAATTTCACTTTCTCACAGTGATGCGCACTAATTAGGGCCTACTAGTCTTCTCTCGACAACCTCATCCCGGCCTGCTGAGTCCTACATTTCTGCCATCTAGCACTTTCAGATGGAACACCATCTCTATCTTGCTTTGATAGGCTGTTGTTGTAGTGAACTCCATCAATGCCAAATGAGTATCCCGACTCCCCCTTGAATTCCATCCCCTGACTCTCAACATGTCTCTAGCATGCCAGATGGTCCTCTCGATGGCCATCGATGCGGATGAAATCTTTATGTGAAGTGGGCAGGTACCTAAAGGCTGCAAACTAGGCCAAAAGCGGATGTAAACACGGGGTCTCGATGTGAAACTATGGACTGGAATTGTGAAGTCTCATTATCTCATCCACATACTTGGGCCCGGCGTTTCAGGAAGAATATCAGTTAGCGGCGAGGAAAATGAGTAGACTTCGTTAAATATGAGTCAATACTCATCCATATAGCATCATGTTGTCTCTGAGTCAGTGGAAGACCTGTCACAAAATCCATGGTGATCTTCTCCCATTTCCATACTAGAATAGAAATTGCTTGTATCTTCCCCACGGGCCTCTGATGTTACGCACTTCCTCGTGCGGGTTAGGCATGCAGGCAAACATTCTCTTTCTTCATCCCATTCCACAGGTAATGTTCTTTCAAGTCATGTACATCTTTGTCACTACCTGGATGCATAACATAAGCAGATGAATGTGCTTCTTCCATAATGTCTCTCTTATTTCGCCATACTACGCACACATTCTACGTCACTTTCACTATCATATCGTCCATTTAGATTTGAAACTCTGCTTTCTTTCCTTTTTCTATCTCTTCACTTGTCTTAATCATGTTAACAATTGCCTTGTCCAAATGTAATCCACTAGGAAGTTTAACATGAAATGTGGTTAACAAGGCTCTGAATCCTCGGCCTCGATATCACCTAAAACCGGATCCACAGCGGTGGAAGATGGCACTGATCTCATATGAGACAAAGAGCTCTCGACCGCCTACTTTCGAGGCATACCTTTCGACATTAGCTTTTCTGGATGGTACTCAATGAATGCAGTCGTAGTCCTTAATCAACTCAAGCCATCTTCTTTGCCTCGGGTTTTAACTCTTTGGGTGAAAATATTGAAGACTCTTATGATCGAGTAAGATCTTATAGAGCACCCTCTAGTAATGTCTCCGTATCTTCCAAGACAAACACCATTCTTTGCAAGCTCTAAGTCGTGTGTGGGAACTAATTCTCCTCATGCTTCTTCAACTATCCTAAGGCATATGCGATCACCTTATCGTGCATCAAAACACAACCAAGGCGCTGTAGAAGCATCAGCAAACCACAAGCCCATCTACGCCATTGGTGACTAGAACTAAAGTGAAGTCGAGTCTTCAACTCCTCAAGCTACGTGGTAGGCATCCACCCAACCATACTTGACATCTTTCCTTGTCGAAGCAATCGGTGGGAACACTATCTGCTGGAGAACCCCTCAAACTAAACTTCACCTTAATACCTGCTAAACCAAAGCTTTTGACCTCTGACACATTCTTTGGCGGTTTCCAATTTACCATAGCTTCTATTTTCTGGGGATCCACACTCACCCCCTCAGCTAAGATCACATGACCTAGGAATGCCACCCTGTCAAGCTAAAACTAGCACTTGCTCAACTTGGCATACAATTGCCGCTCCCTTAGTGTCTACAACACAATCCTCAGGTGCTCTGAATGTTCCTTTGGTCTACCTGAATACACTAGGATATCATCGATAAAGACTATGACAAACCAATCCAAATATGACTGGAATACCCGGTTCATCAAATCCATAAATGTTGTCGGAGATTAGCATTAATAAGCAGCATCACCAAAAACTCACCAATACCCATAGCGTGTGCGAATGCGGTCTTAAGAACATAGCCTCCTGCACCCTCAGCGTATTTTGACCTCAAATCTATCTTTGAGTACACTCGGGACCTAGACTGGTCTCAGATAACTCATTGATCTAGGAGTGGATGCGTTGCGGATGGTAACTCTGAACTATTGTGTGATATACACAACCCACGAACTCCATCTTTCTTTTCACGAGAAGAAATGGAAACCCCATGGAGATAACAAGGCTGAATGAATCCCTTACTCATGATTCTGTTCCAGTGGGCCTTAAGATCCCTCAACTCTGTAGGAGCCATCCTATAAGGAGGAATTGAAATGGGCTTAGTCCCTAGGATCAAATCAATGGTGAACTCCACCTCTCTATTTGGAGGTAATCCTGTAATATCATCTGGGAATACATCTGGGAACTCTCTAACAATTGGAATCTCATCCACTAGAGTCCCCTCCTTCCTTGTCTCCATCACATAAGCCAGATAACCCTAACAACCCTTCGACATTCTATAGCATTTTGTAGCGGAGATCATACTAGAAGATAACTCTCTGCGTATTCCCATTTGGGCTTTACTCAGACTTTCTGGCCTATACAACTTTACTTCCTTTTATAACAATCTAATGTGGCTCCCATGGTGACCAATCCATCAATAGAACCATATCAAAATCCTCATATCTAGGCCACGAATCCAGTGGGAACTCTTGTCTAAACTCTACTATCTCTGACTACTTTGTTTGAGACTAACGGATCTCCCGTTGGAAGGGAAACTCTCATACGACCCTCTAATGGCTGGGTCTCTATCTGGAAGTGATCTAAGAAAGGCTTGGATGCAAATGAATGCGTGGCTCCTAGGTCCACTAATGTATATGCATCATGATCAAGGATAGAAATAATACCAGTAACCACATGCGGGCTGCACATCTGGCGAGTCACCCAACATAAACTCCTAGCTGATACGGGTCTTTATGCATCCACAGGGCACCTCTGCCTACCATGACAGCCTCTACCTGCAGCCGCCTTGGCTTCCCTCTACTTGGAAACCTCTCTGCGAAGACCTCGGGTGACTTGCTCATATCGGTGCGGGGTAGCTAGGTTGGCTCACGTGTCTGCACCAATCAACTAAGGACCTCCCTCTTGAAATGGCCTTCCGGCACAATGGAAACCTCTGTGCTATATCTCTTACACTCCCCAAAATGTCGCCTCCGGCACATATCACGAGCCAGAGAGGAATACTCCCAGGTGTCATTCTTTGACAGCGGGGGCTCAGTGATCCTGACTAAGTTCCTCAGACTCTATCAATCCCTACCCTTCCATTCTCTTTGCTAGACTTACTAGAGTTCCTCTTGGGAGAGGTACTTGGTGCCGCTCCTCTTGCTTTCACGCAGCCTCGGAATGGCCTCGACTAAATCCCAATCACGTTACGAGGAACCATAGACAAATGAACTCTGATCCGGTGCTGTAATCCTACCAAAAATCGCTTGCACTTTAGGACCTCATCACCTTGAATATATGGAACCAATCTGACTAGCTTTGAGAACCTCTTCTCATACTCTGATACTGACATGTTCTTCTGCTCTAATCTGAAGAACTCCTCAATCTTCGAATCCTTGTGACTCTGAGGAAAGAATCAGTCAGTAAACTCTTGCTGAAATTGTTCCCATGATATACCATCAGGATACCTCCTATCCACGGTATCCCACCAATCCTTAGCCCCGTCTTCCATCAGAAAACTTGAAAACAGGACCCTCTGATCATTTTGTGCGACCCATAACTCAGTGTCTTGTTCTCTGTCTAACACATATGACGGGCTGCCACGGATGCGTCCCTTTGCCATCATATGGCTCGGTGCCCAACTTCTGCGCTCTCTCTATAGACCTCCCAGACTCGTCAGGAACCTCCCTGGGTGGCGGTTGAGGTGGCTGAAGCTACGACTACTAACGAGTCGCTATAGCCACTATCTGAGCAATCGTGCCACAGCTCTCGATAAACAATCTGGAACCGCTCCTCTGGTGGCCTTGAGATGGTCCCGGCTGACACATCTTGTTGGAGGCTGATTCATGGAGGCGGTAGAAGAACCAACTACGTGCTCAACTCCCTTAGGTACTGCAGGACGCTCCAAAGACTCTAGAATGGCTCTCCTAGGATGACCTTAACGTCCTCTGCCTAACATAGTGCTTTTAGTACTTTGAAACACTTAATATGTATGTACTTTGAATTTGAAAATGTGTGGTTGCCAATAGTGTTTAAGAAAACTACAGGGCTTAATAACTCAGGTTTCCTAAGACCCTGCTCTGATACCAACTTGTGTTGGTATCATATCCCAGGTTATACATTTATGCACGGTGTTTCAAATGATCTTTGTTTTGGGGCACATTTATTCTCAATTTTGAGACACTTTTTATGTACTAATAAACTGAATAACCCAATTGATACACTAAGGTCCCAACTATGCTACTAATCATATTTTGCAGATATTTTTGTAGTTTTGCAGAATTGTAGCACTTTCTTTATTTAATTCAAATCATTGAAGAACCAGGAGCGGACTCAGCTTGCATGGACAAGCGGATAACAGTGGAGCTAAATGGGAGTGAAATTGCATAAGAACTGCGGCTACTTGAAAATTTAACGCAGTGCGAAAATTTCGCATGCAATTTTAAATTAGCATATCAAATTGCGATTAACCACCTGTTTTCGCGTATTGACCACTCTTGACCGCTTTTTGTGGATTTTTACCAAAATGCCCTTGTTGTAATTTTTGTTCTTTCATACATTTATGTAAATTCCTTGACTCTGAGCACTATATAAGCTTAGTCAAGCTCTTGTAACAACAGTTTTGGTTTTTACCAATAAAGTTGGCGTGAAAGCTTTCAGCTTTCCCGCTCTGCAATTTTCTTTCACTTTCTCTCCCTTTCTCTTAGTTTCTCACCTGCCAAACACCCTTTGAGGATGTGATTTCAAGGATGTGGCTAGACTACTCGTCCTTGAAGAGGAGACCTTTGGGTTAGAGGTTTGCAGGGTAATGCGCGCCCTACGTACCAACGCGACATTTCTTCATTTTATGTTCCTACATCTCACCGCATTAGGTTTAAATCCACAATGATGTGCCTAGTGGATTTAGTATTTGGAAGGCATTTCAAGGTTCATTGGATACTTGTGCTAGATCCACTGATGCTCAATTAGTTGCCATTACTCGCTCAATGAGGTTAGATCAATGGATGATTTTAAGCGCTTTGAAACATTAATAAGGTCATAAATGTTGTATACTGGAAGGAAACTCTTAAGGTTCAGTCTTTTATAGCTGTCAACCTAGATGGCAGGAAATGACTGGTCATCCTCCCAATGAGGAAAAAGGACAGGGACGTATAGTTACCTTAAAGAGCCCTAAGCCGAGGTGGTGAAGCAAGGAATTCTTCTACACTTTTTTTCTGCAGTTACAGTTTACTAATACTGTTCTCATTCATTTTTTACCAAAACCCCAAATCCAATTGGAAACACCAATTTGACTCAAGCGTAACTCTATTTTAAGCATGAAAACCCATCGGCCGAGTTCGTACTAGAGCCGTATCTTTATGATGGACACCTACGCGATGGGAAGATGGAGTTTATAAATTTCTGTTGATCCGGACCACCTCCGCCTCGAATCAAATGGAGCCGTTGCGGGGGATGGTGCCTTAGTACAAGTGAGAAGTTATTGAACTTGTGATCCTCATCTAAGTGTTAATTGAATTCAATCTTTTTGCTTTCTTACTTTATTTCCCCGGGGAGTTCACTTCTTGGGTTGATTCAGCCCTTTATCTTGTCATACATAGAATTTTCATTTTATATCTAGCCACATTAACCTTTTGAGCAGCCACACTTTCTATTTAGTTGTCTATCTGTGTTGCTTGCCTATAAACACCATTAGGACGAAATACTCTGACCCAGTTGGGAAAGGGTCAGTGCTCCAGTTGAATAGGGGTGTGAAGTGAGCCTAAGCGTGAACCGTGGAACCTCCACCTGAGAGCAGCGAGCTGACAGGGGTTCAAGGGATCCCGATGCCTACGGATAAATGAGGGATCATACACCCACGAGAGGTGAGTGCACCCTCATGTGTCTTCCCCTGCGAGGATGTAGCGGTGAGGCCTTATCGGTGCCCTTGCTCCCAACACCATGGTATGGAAAATATAGAAAATCCACACACACATCAGGGATTTTGAGGAAGTTTGCATGACTTTCAAAGGGTCTGACCGATGGGCTGCTGAAGTTGAAAGCCTTTCCTTTAACCCTCAAGATAAGGCCCAGGAATTTGGCTTAATTCTCTAGGCAAGAACTATGTGAGAGTGGTGACTGCGACGAGTTTTTGAAAAAAGTTGCTTTGATGCCACACAAGACTAATAGGCAGAAGGGGCAGATTTTATACATTTTGCGGCCCATGATAATGAAGTTCTACAGTCTTGGGAGAGGTATATGGAGACCATCGATTTTGCCCTCACCATGGCTTTGATACTGGATCTTTGGTGAATCACTTTTATGATAATATGTTGCATGGGATTTCAACTTTAAGAGAATATTGAAGAAAAAATATATTAAAAAAAAAACAATGATAAATCAAGTGGAAGATCAACCAAAATTTGGAGATCTCCTATCGAAAAAAGATCGGGAGAACTAAGTTATGGGGCCCTATTTCATTTTATTTGAAAATCCGTGAACAAGAAACCCAAAAAGAAGCCCAAATCTACTTATTTCAAATATATTGGAAAAACAAAAAAGAAAAATAAATTGATAAAATTGCATATTGAGTGTACTACCTTAATAAACCTTAGGTACTAAATGTTATTGAAAAAATACCCAAGTACTATAATACCCGGTTCACAAAGATAGTACGTGCTCATGATGCACTATTTATCAATTTAGTTTTCATTTTTTATCAAATATATTTGAAATTAGTATATTTGGGCTTGGTTTTAGGTCTCGTGTTCATAATTTTTCTAATAAATTAAAATAGGGCCATAACATAGTTATTCCAAAAGATTTGGGTTTTGCTCATACTCAGGCATAAATTTATAATATGCCATATAATGCCAAAAATTTTTTTAATGCTTTTATGACACTTAGAATTTTAGATGCATGTCTGATTCGGCTACAAAATAAGAATTAAAAGAGCGACAAAATAAGCGGAGGCGAAGTTTTTCGAGTTTTCAATATAATATCAGTCTCCTCGAAAAACAATAACATAAAGGTCTTACATGGCCTTTAACTAAAGCTTTAACAGATATGGACTTGAGCTTGCGTTGAAATTATGATAAAACCAAATAACTAATAATAATAAAAATCATCATTGGACTTGGGCTTCCTATCTCGTTTAGGCCTATATATGGGCCTACTTCATGCCCCATCATTCCCTTCTGGTTGAAAATAACTCGACTCCGAAGAGTGAGAGGAAAGGTAGCAATCCAACAACAAAGGATTCAAATGACGAAGATCATCCTCCTGGCATATCCAAGTAGCATGGAATCGGAGCGACCATGCCATTTGACAAGGGAAAGCGATGAAAACCACTATCTCTAGAGAAGTCACAAACTCTTCATCAAAAGGATAATATCTTACCATCTCCTTAGAATGCATGTGAAGAGCTACTTGTGTGCACAGTTTACTAGCTTCACCTGTAGACACATTAGAAGACAAAGTAGAAGGCTCAAAATTGCCTCGATAAAGTAGAAAATCCTCTACATTGAAAACAACGCTAATATCCATGTTATTAGGCAAATCAAGAAGATATGCATTAGATCCCAATTTACGAATGATTGAATAAGAGTCTATGACTCTTGCATAAAGTTTTTTTGAAAACGTTTTTGGAATTCTTTCAGGACGAATGCTAACCATGACATATTCACCAACATTAAATTCCTTAGATCTACGATGCACATCAACAACCAGTTTATACTCTTTATTACCTAGAGAAATCTTTCACCTAATCTCAGCATGTAAGTCATGGATGTGTTTTTGAGTTTTAACGGGGTTCGAACGACCGCATGTGAGGTGGTAAAGGAACAAGATCAATGGGTGTGTAGGATGAGTAGCCATTAACAATTTGAAAAAGACTTTTACCAGTTGAACGATTAACATAATTGTTATAAGCAAACTCAATTGTTGACAAAATTAAATCTCAAACACTTTGTTTTACCCTAACCAAACACCTAAGCATATCACCCAAACTACGATTAACAACCTCAGTTTGGGGATGAAAAGCTGATGAAAATTTCATAATAGTGTCAAACAATTTCCAAAAATAGCTGACAAATTTCACATCCTTATTAGATACAATGGTGCGTGGAAGGCAAACCATGCAATTTAACAACTTCTCTAAAAAATAATTTAGCAACATTTGAGGCATAATTGGTTTTGTTACATGGAATAAAATGTGTCATCTTATAAAACCTGTCAACAACAACCAAAAATGAATCATCTTCTAAGTCCTAAATCCAGAGCAAAGTCATCTTAACATCCTTCCAAGGCTTATGAGGAACGGGTAAAGGAGTATATAAGCCAGTGTTTTGTTTCTTAGCCTTAGCCAATTGATATGTTCTACATTGTGCAACTATCCTAGCAACATCCTTTTTAAGAGAAGGCTAATAAAATCTATCTTCAATAAATGTAATAGTTTTATCCCTCACAAAATGTATAGCTAAACCACTTGCATGCATCTCTGATTAATAAATCCCCTAAGCGATGTAAAGGTATACATAATTTAGTCATACATTTTGGGGCTTTCTCGACGGTTCTATTAATAAATATATACCGGGTTTTTCACATGAGGGGGTGTCTATCCATACTTGTTTCACCCATTTACACACGTACTTTTCATGCCATGCAACTGTGAGCCTCAATTTGGACGTTGTCCCATTTTACTAAGCTCACCATCGAACACCAAACACAGTATCGATTAACCATGTCCTCACGACATACATCAAACACCAACACAATGTTGATTTACTATGTTCTCACGACATACATCGAACACCAAACATAGTGTCGATTTACCATACTGTCGAACACGAGCACGAGTGTCGACCCTGACCATGCACTCACAGGCTTCCGTGATGTCTGTGCATAAATGCAATGCAAATGTCAGTGCATGCCATTTCATGCCTACATATGCAGCTCTTATGTCATGCAACATTTATATTACACTACATGTCAAGTGTCATGGATAAATTATATTTAATACATATCATTATTTCCATTTTTATCACACATATATCACATAATTTCACATATTCAGCATGTTATTCAATGTACAACAATAACATACATTAGCCATTCCCGGCCATAAATTAAGCCATGCTTGGCCTGGGAAATAATCTGGACTTAGTCCAAAAAGTCTAGCTTTTGTAAATACTACACAAAACATCCAACCACGCCGATTCATACTCGGGCCATGTCACGGCCCTCAAGCATTTCGGATACAAAGCTAGGTTAGAAAATAGAAGTTTACGAGAACTAGAAACGAACTCATTCCTCAACAGTCCGTGTTTAACCCAATGTTCAACCTATGGTTTGGCTGAGCACTTCATCTTATAAAATTCTATACTCAACGAGCTTTCCATAGAGTCAAAGAACGCTTGAATCGGAGTTCGGACGAGAAAGTTATGACCGTACGAAGTTGATGCGACCGATTCCCAAGGGTGTGCGAAAATTTAGGCACACTCCCTGTTTGCCATTCTGCTCAGGATTTTGCCATCCCAGAACACAGTGTTCGGTCTCGGACGGTTCTGAAACCCTGTGAAACCAGTCTTTGACCGTCACACAACAACGACCAAATCACACAAATCTTAAATTCGCCCTGAAATGGGGCGAAACCGCAGGCCATTACGTGACCCCTAGGCGTAAAATAACCAGAGTAGGAGAAAACCAACCTCTTGTAGCATAGTTCTGGGTTCTTCGCCGTCCGGGTTTGCTCATTACGCGACACTCCTTCCTTTTCCTCTTTCCTTTCCCTCTCTTCCTTTTCTTTTTTTTTCTCTATTTTCCTCTCTCCCTTTCTTCTCCTTCTCTCTCTCTTTTCTTTTCCTCTCTTTCTTTCCTTTCTTTCCCTTTCTCTCATTTCCTTCCTTTCTCTTTTTCTCTCCGTTTTGCTCTCCACTTGTTGTGAACCCCCCCTATTTATAACATTTCAAACCCTTAGCATGTTGACACATAGCTTGCCATGGGCCACACACATGGCTTGCAATGTGTCACTCACATGGCTTGCCATGTGTCACTCGACACCTGATGCCTCGAAATACGTGAAATTCCTACTGTCTCGGAATCCAACGAAATTCGACTGGGTAGCTAGATTTCGCGAGACGATTCCAACGGTGAAATCCATTTCATCATCTGAGATCTAGAAAAATCCAGATTTTTCCTCCGGGACTATTTTGGCAAATTACCGTTTTGCCATTTTTCTGAAAAATTTAAATTTAAATTTTCACGGGTTTTACATATTTCTTCAAATGCAAATATGCATGATCATCAAAATCAAAATTTGCATCTTTTTCCAACAATTTACATAATGGTCTTGAGATTTTTAAGAAGTCCCTTATGAATCTCCTATAAAATCCAGCATGTTCCAGGAAACTTCTTATCCTTTTAACTATTGTAGGTGGCAAAAGAGTTTTTATGACAGAAACTTTTGCTTGATCAACTTTCAGCCCAGCTGCAGAAATTTTGTGTCCAAAGACAATTCCTTCTATTACCATGAAATGACATTTTTCCCAATTAAGAACTAAATTCTTGTTTTGGCATCTCTGTAGTACACTCTCTAGATTTTTAAGGCAATGCTCAAAACTGGATCCATACACTGAGAAGTCATCCATAAAAATTTCCATAGCCTCTTCCGCTAGATCTAAAACTATGGAAATCATACACCTTTGGAAGGTGGCAAGAGCATTACATAATCTAAATGACATCCTTCTAAATACAAAGGTGCCATAAGGACATGTAAAAGTAGTTTTTCTCCTTTTTATTGGTGCATCGGTATAAGCGATTTTGATTGCTACTTTAGAATACACGTCGAAGCGAATAAAGTGTCGACCAACCTATCAGGCATCGATCAATAAAAAGGTAAAGAATACGCGATCATTTCTAGTTCACGTGTTCAGTTTTAAATGGCTTTGCATAATCCTATACTTGATTATTGTAGGAATCAATTAATTCTTCTCATTGATGATCACAGTGAATCCACCCTTCTTAGGAACCGCATGAACTGGGCTTACCCAAGGGTTGTCTGAGATTGCATATATAAAGCCTGCATTCAACCATTTCAGCACTTCTTTTCTGACAACTTCTTTCATTACTGGATTTAGTCTTCTTTGATGTTCAATGGTGGTTTTTGCATTTTCCTCCAACAGGATTTTATGCATACATATGGAAGGACCGATTCATTTTAAATCTTCTATAGACCAAGCAATGGTTCCCTTATATTTCTTAAGAATTTCTAGCAATTTCATTTCCTTGTGCTCTATCAAGTCAGCTGATATAATTCTTGGTTTAGATTTTTAAGCTTCAAGAAAGGCATACTTCAAATGTTAAAGCAATTCTTTTAGAATTAAACCCTCTGAGCTTGTGTTTACTTATGAAGCCTTCTCTTCATAACTACTGGATTTTTCTACACTGCTTTCATCACTATTGAGTATTGCCTCTTTTAGTTCAAAATTGGAGTTAAAAAATTCAACATCTAGATACTCAAGATACCAGAAATTCATCTCATTTTCATTCATTGAACTCTGAATCTTACATCATTGCTCCCGGTTCAAAGCGATGGAACTTTGTTTCTACAATCTTACAATCAGTATTATCAAATTTTGGCTGTTTCAAACTCTGATTGAGATTGAAGTGCATTGCCTCATCTCCAACCCTAAGAGTAAGCTCTCCCTTCTTCACATCTATCAAAGTTGCTCTAGTGGTAAGGAAAGGCCTTCTTAGCAGCAGTGGGACTTGTTTGTCTTCTTCAATATCGATCACCACAAAGTCCACTGGAAAAATGAACTTTCCCACTTTGATGAGCACATCTTCAAGAATATCCTCAGGTTAAGCCAAGGTTATGTCTAACATCTGCAGGGTCATAGTTGTGGGAGTAAGCTCCCCCAAACTTAGTCTTCTGACTACTAATAAGGGCATTAAGTTGATGCTGGCTCTAGAATCACATAGTGCTTTCCCCATTTTAGAATTCCCTATGGTGTAAGGAATAGTGAAACTGCCTAGATCCTGCATTTTCATAGGTAAAGACCTCTGAATAACTGCGTTGTAGGTTGCTATTAGGTTTACCACTCCTTCTTCATAAATTTTCTTCTTTTTGCTGAGTACACCCTTCATGAATTTAGCATAATAAGGCATTTGAGTCAATGCCTATGAGAAAGGGATATTGATCTCTATTTTCTTGAACATGTTCAAGAATCTAGAGAATTTTTCTTATAGTTTAGCCTTCTGCAGCGTCTGAGGGAATGGAACTTGAGGCTTGTAAGCTTGAACCTCTTCTTTCTTTCTTAGATCACCTTCTTCAACTGGCTACTTCTGCTGCATCTTTCCTATTCTCTCTTCCTTAGTGATTTTTGAACTGTATTGCTTTGTTTCTTCTCCGATTTTTGTATGCTTTTCTTCCTCAGTTTTCTTCTTTTCATTTCTTCTTTCTTCAAATCTGATGAGTGAAAAACTCATCTATGTTTTGAGTTCATTTCACATACTATTTTGAGTATTTTATATCCATATTCATGTAAAACTCATAACATTTCTTCTAAATTTGGTTTTGCAGGATTTTTAATGGAAATCAAGTGATTTAGTAAGAAAATATTTAAAATGTTTCCAAAAAGAGAGTTAATCGGATGTCTCACAGTGCGTCATTGAGAAGATCAATTTTTATATATCATCTAGAGCATCAAATGGTTCAACTCTACCATGGTTACATTCTAAATTCAAAGAGCTTTCCAATGACACCTCACACGCCCAAATCCGAGTTACAACGAAGAGGTTATGACCTCGACAAGTTGGGCATAGTTTTTCTAGTTTTTATGTCGTGACATAGTTTTTCTAGTTTTTATGTCGCGATAGAAAAAACTGTGTCGCAACATAGTTTTTCTAGTTTTTATGTCGCAACAGAAAAAATTGTCACAACATAAACGCTAGAAAAAACAAACGAAGGCCGAAAATGGATATTTTGGCTTGTTTTCAAGCCCATTTCACCTTAAGACTATTGATGAGTCAAAAACTCATTGAATTTTTTAGTCCATTTTTCTGATTGTTCTTATAATGTAATTGCTTGTTTTTATGAAGAAATATGTACTAATTACCAAATTTCTATTTTTTAGAAATAAATGGCAGAAATGAAAATTCTAGCAAGGATCAGAAGTGAAAACAGTTTAATGGCCACGTGAGGTCGCGACAGAGAATCGAAGTCGCGACCAGAAGTCATACTATGCAGAATGAAAAGTTGTTGCGACAAAGGAGAAGTTGCTGAGACAAAAAGAAGAGCTTCAAGGAAGGATTTCATGTTGTGACACCATTCTGAGGTTGCGACACCAAAGGAGAACAAGTCTGGTTACAATAGATTTTTAAGGTCGTGACAAGTAATTGAGTAACACATCAGTTTTGAAGTCACGACAGAGAATGCAAGTCACGACTAGAGGTGATGGCAAGCCAAACAAAATTTGTTGCAACAGAAGAGCACTTGCTGAGACCAAGACAAGAGGGACTTCAAAGAAGATAATGCCGTGACACTATTTTGAGGTCGTAACAAAGAAATAATGTCGCGACCAGAAAGTAATGCTGAATGGACTTGCAATGTCTCTGCTAGGTAATTTCAAGTTGCGATAAAGATATAAGTTGGAGACACCAATCTAGGTCGACCCGGGGTCATGTCGCGACAATACGAGATAATTTGTACGAGTTAAAATGTTGTGACTAAGAGTAAGGGTTGCGAATGGATTGCGGCGGGGTGATGTCGCGACATGCTTTTAAGGTCGCGACATAGATTTCAGCAAGGAAAGAAACGATTAGGTCGCAACCTAAATCCCATGTTGCGACAAGACAATGAAAAGACAAACAATTTTAAGTCACAACATGAGAAAGGGAGATGTGAGCAAGGATCAATGGCTGACAACAGAAATGAGGTCACGACATGCTTTGGTCATGACATAGAATGTAATGAAAACAAGGCGGTCAGTGACATGGAAGCTGAAGAAGTCATGACATATAATTTATTGAAGGGTCAGAAAAACATGGTCGCAAAAAATATCAACATAATTGGAAATAGGGCGTGTCGTGATATACTGTTACAGCGGGGGATCGACGGTCGGGTCGCGACCAGAAATAGAAAAATTGAAGGAACCTGTTGAAACTGAGAAATTAGGTTGCGACTGGATAGGAAGAAGGGATGGTCGAGACATACTTTTGAGGTCGAGACAAGAATTACAGTGATTAAAGAAAATACTTAGTTGTGACTGTATCGGCGTCGCGACAAGCAAACCCTTTTCGCGGTTTGAGTGTATTGACGCTGCCCGAAGTTCAAGACAACTGAAGGATGTCGCAACATGAAAGAGAAGCTGTGACCAAGAAGCAAAGAGGATGACAACACAAATGAGGTCGCGACATTGAATCGAGGTCGCGACACAGAAATACAGTAAAGGCAAAGAGAGTGAGGTCGCGACATCGAATTGAGGTCGTGACACCAATTCCTGGAAACAAGAAAAGGGAGGTCGCAACTAGAGGTCTCACTGCTGACAACTAACATGGTCACGACAAAGAATTCATGTCACGACCACTAATCAAAGGCAACTGAAGAAACCAGGTCACGATCGAGAACATCAGGTCGCAGTTCAGCAATTGTAAGAACAAGTGAAAGAAAGTTGCAACCAATTTCCTAAGGTCACGACATACTTGACAAACCAAACCAGGATTTTACGTCGCGACAAGCTTTTGAAGTCGTGACCTAAAGCATTGGCCAGGCCATTCAGTTTAGGGAGAGCTGGGCTTTTGGAATCAAGCCCAATTTCTGAAAGTTATAAATAGGCGTACAGAGTTTTAGTAAAATAGCTTTTCTTTTTAGGAACCCAGAACGGGGGAAGAGGAAAACTCATTGTATATTTTAGAATAGATTTTTTTCATTTTCTTTCATTTCTTTGGATCGGAACCAGCGATCTGTTAGAATGTCGAAGATGGAAGTAATATTTCAATTTATTGCATGAGTTTAAATGAAATCGAGACTATTTCTGGAAGTTGTTTCTTCTTAGTTTATTGCAACTGCAGTGGGTGTAATTTATCAGTGCTCCATTGTCGATTGTAATGCAGTTTTCAAAAGCGCAGCTTCCACTAGTTTGAATTTATTGTTAGTTACAGTCTTTCCTACATAAATTAGAAAGAAGTACCTGGAATTTGAGGAGGATTTAATTGATTGATGTATTTTTCATGTAATTGTTTCCCGATATTGGTTTGAATACCCGTCCGAGGACATATCACTTTGATTTCAAAGAGGCCCTTTGGGTGACCGCGAGATGGCGATTCACGAGGATTTGAACATTCTAGTGTGGGTATGTTGGACCATTATTGAAGAACTATTAAGCTCTGAGAGTTCACTTAGATAAATACCCAGTTCACTCATAATTGATGTTGGAGGGATTATTTATCAATTTAAATCATCAGAGATATCATCAGAGATTTCACCTTAATCTGTTGGAAAACTCTTGACCCTGTGTTAGCTGTGACCTAATCAAGGGAAGAGGAATGTTCATTAGATTTTAAGGCTGAGTCATCAATCAGGTTGTGGAAATCTTGTAATACCCCTGACTTGGGAAGTAAGAAATCTGCAGTCTCAAGAAATGGGTATGAAGTATTGAGAAAGAAAAATACCCAGATCTTGTGAAGAATGTACAAAATACGAGTAGTTGGTTAGACCCCTGTCTTCGAGAGAAACAAGGTCTTCTAATTTGTGAAATAAAAGGAGAAATCAGCATAATAAGTAGGCCTCTTGTGACTCCTACCTAATTTTAGGATAGGGTTTTACAATGGGATACAATCTGAAATTAGTATTTCACGATGTTTTCTTGTTAGTGTCCATTTATACAGAAATTGATTCAGTCCAACTCATTATAGTTAATATGATTTAATGAGCTTATTTTTAATATCCTAGGGTGTAGATGTTCTCTTTAGGACAATTATCTTTAATCTTTAGTTGATAAACTTTATCATTGAGGTTCAGATAGTATGAAACTTGAGTAGTTGGGGTAGTTGATTTTGAGAATCCAAGTCAATCTACGTAGAATGATATACGGACTTACATCCATTACACTACTTTGTATGACACATTGCACTTGCAGTGTCATAGACTAAACCCATTCATAATTCCAGAACATAAAATCAGTTTTATTTATTATCAAACAACTCTATTCAACTTGACATAGATACAAGAGAATTGTAAGGCTCCTGTATGAGTGTTAAATTGAGTGGTTTAGTCTATACTCTCCGCAGAGACAATCCAAGTTTTTATATGGCACATTCTTGGCAGGGATTAGGGGAAAGGATTTGAATAAATCAATATTCTGACAAAATTGGACGTTTTTCTTTATTTTATAAAAGAAATACTCAAAAATAGTTTTGACAGCAGTGGCTGCATAAGCTACTGATCTTTTAGAGAGCTTAAATGATATATGATTTTAGATACTACTGTTTCCAATTAATCTCAATCCATCTCCCTTTCAGGAGGATAATTAATGCACATGAAGCCAAAATCATATCTGCTTCTTGTAGATTCTGAATTGGAAAGAACACTAAGAAGCAAGAAGGAAGTAAGCGGAAGCGAAAAGAAACCATGAGCGGATGAAAGAATTGATAAGATAGTTGAACAAGAAACAGCAACAAAAAGACCTCCAATTCAAGATACAATGGAGGATTTATTTTTGTCATCAGCCCCGAGAATACTCGAAGCATCGGACGGCACATTGTAGGAGCCCGACAACTTTTGAGCTAAAACCAACATTGATGCCATGGTTCGACAAAATCAATTCTTGGCTATCACGAAGATCTAATGAACACCTTGGAGATTCCTCAAGATGGCAAACCGCAGTTGTGAATGGTGTGAGACGGAGGTGATAAAGCTACACACCTCTTCCCCTTTTCATAGATATATTGCAGCCACGCTGGTATGAATCATTACCATATGGATCGGTTGACACATGGGAAGAGTTGGTGGGAAGCATTCCCTGAAGATTTTCCCCCTATCACTTACAACTAAAGAAGAAGGAAATCATAGTGTTCAACAAGGAGGATGAAAGCTTATCTTGCATGGGAAGGTACAAAAGTGCTGAAGAGATGTCCTATGCATGGCATAGATATGAAAACACAAATGGATATTGTCTATCACTCTCTGAATGATACTTCTAAAGGTATCATAGATGCTTCTTGCTGTGGGGCATTCAAGAGGAAGAAGTGCGAGGAGGAGGCAAAGGAGTTTGATAGCGGACCTAGCTGAAATGCGACATGAAGCTTCATGCGAGATTTACGAGAGCTCTGACAAAAGCTGAGGAATTAAGGTCATTGAGCTTAACAAGATGATTTCCATGGAAGCAAAGTTAGATGCTATTATGCACATGATGGATAAACAAGATAAAAAACTGCATTTGGCCCATGAGATTGGAGTAGTATAGAGAGGTGGAATCAGGAGAGGTGCTGAGGGATCAGCTGATGAAGATCGCGATACGGTTGAGGCCCAGTTACTGAATGAACAGAGAAACTATCATTTCAAGCCAAATCCCAACTTGCCCACACATTACAATCCAGCATTGAGGAACCATGAGAACTTCTCATATGGTGGAGGAGCATCACAAGGTCAAAGACAGGGGTAGAATTTCCAGCAAGGGTATCATCCACCAAGGTTTCAGTAGCAGCAATAGCAAGGAGATCAAAGAAATGAATATCAAGGTCAGAAGAGGACCCAGTCATTTGAGGAGCAGATGCTGCAGTTCATGGGGGATAACAAAAAGCTGCTTCACACCCATGAACAGAAATTTGCTGAGTTGGAAGCTCTTAAATCCAACTCACAAATGTTTCAATCCAACACAAATGCTTCCCTGAAGAACTTGGAAACACAGGTTGTAACGCCCCGTCCCGGGAGAGTGTACAGTACAACAACTGTAGGGGCATATAAGAGCTCTAAGTGTCACATTGTAATATTTTGGAGATGAAATTATGAATTGATAATTTAGTAAACCCGGAATGTTGTAATAGAATAAGGGTACAATTGTCATTTAGCAAAAAGGATATGGAAATTATAATAAAAGTAGAGATGGGCCACAATACAAATAAAATAAGTTGATGTGAAAAATTAAAAAAGATGAAGGACCAACTTGCAAATTGGAGAAGTTTGAGGCTATAAATAGCCATGAGACAAACAAAAGTCAATAGGTCTCAAATTTTACTAGGGTATAAACGTGGAGAAGGGGGAGAAGAGAGCAAAGGAGAAGAAGGGAGAGGAGAGAAAGAAAGGAAGGAAGGAGGGAGGAAGATTCAAAATTCAGGTATGTGGAATCATGTTTTAATTTGTGTATTTTTGGGATTCTTAAGGTTTAGTTTGGAGAATAGATGCTCCTTTGTTCTAGGTTTGTGGAAAGATCACATAAACCTTTGAATTATTGGGATTATGAAGTTAAAACCCCTGATTGGGAGAAGAAAAATAACCATGGAATCATCACATTTATGTGGTTTATAAGAATTGGAGGACCTTGGGTAAAGTTCTTGCATTTCACAGGGTTTTGTGGTTTGAGGTTCCAAAGCACCAATTCAGAGTGTTAATGGAGTTGTTTTGGATGAATTCCATGTTGGTTTTTGAGGAATTGTTGTAAAGGAGAATGTTGGGTTTTTTAAAGGAAATTCTGTCAAAATTTGGTAAAACCCCTGTTTTTGTTTTGGTTATAGATTAAGTTATAATCATCCAAATGAATTGATTATAATTGGTAAAGAACCATAAGAGATAGGGCTACAAATGTATAGAAGGAACCAAGAGCAAATTATAGCTCTAAGGCTACCAAATACGGACTGAAAGGTGAGCTCGTGTAGCTCACTGATTATGCTCTGTTTTGGGTATGGTTGTAGTGTTTTGGCCATAAGTGGAGTTTCACTCATCCAAATTGAGTGATTCAAAATTATGGGTAAAATAGACTTCTAGGGAAATAAGTTAGCTGAAGGAAGTGCATGCAAATTGTAAGTAAAAAGTGCCCAGATAATTTGTCAAAGTGGAGCTATGTGCAGATTCTGTTCTGCCAAATTGAGTCATCTAGATGTAAAATACAATAACTTGAGTTTGGTGATCCAAATTGGGTGATTCCAATTGGAGAAGAAACCTTAGAATCATAGCTTCAAATTAGTGAAGAAACCATTTCCAATTTATGGAGTTAAGATCCCAGAAATCAAGGATAACAGTAGGTGATTCAGTGAGTTTGGAATCAAAAACATGCTGTAACTTGTGTTATGTGGTTGAGAGCCTTAGAGAAGGAATTTTACATTGAACTTTTAAAGAGATGTCATTGGATATATAAAGGACTGATCTGGAGAGTTTCATAATTTTTGAAGACCTTTTGAATAATTTTTGGGTAATAAAGTGCATAGAGTATTGTTGGAAAAAGGTTACCAAAATGAGCGGTTTTTTTTGTTATGGGCTTTTTAGTGCTCAAGGGTAAATTGTTAATTTGACTTTTATATGAATGTGGGTGACCTAAAGTGACTTTGCGTGTGAAGCACGTTGTTTATGTTTACGTAGGTGATTAATACTGTCGTATTCGTTTGAGTATATAGGCTAAAAAGCAAAGGAGGCAAAGTAGTGGATTTGTGCTCAAGTTTGGGAAACAAAGAGGTGAGTGTTCTAAACCTATTTTTCCAAATACTAGTGTATTATTATGAACTGTTTTGCACTGGTATTTAAATGGTTTTGATTGTAAACCATGTTTGAAAAGCAAGCAAACGGTTTTGATTTTAAACCATATATGAAAAGCAAATAAGTAATGGTTTTGATTCATTCAACCATACTTTTAAAAAGCAAGCAATGGTTTTTAACTATAAAACCATATTTCAAAGAGCAAGGCTAAACAAAAGTCTATTTTGTAAATAGCCTAACCAAAAATCCCTACCTTAAGCAAGGATCCCATTGTGAGGTATTCCAGACGTAAGGCCAGTGGTGTTAGGATTTCATACATGCATTTTAGATTGCCCGGCCTAAACTTAGAACATGCATCATACATTTAAAGGAGACCGTGGCACGCACTGGAGTATATATTAAGAGCTCTAACTAAATTACGTAGGATGGAGACCCGTGTCAATTCCCACCATATTTACCGAAAAGGTGACGCGGGCCAAGGCCCTTCCACCTAGGTATGGACCTGTGTCCTTCCACCGCACTGCCGATGCCCAGTCCCGTGTTCATCAGGTACAACTATTAGAAAGGCCATTACGCATGTTTATAAGCATGTTTATACGCTTTTAAAATCAACTATTGGCGCACCTGCTGAGCCTGAGTTCCTGTTTGTTTTAAAACAGTCTGAGCCCAGTTCCCGCTTTATTTTCAAAGCATGCGCGGCCGAGCCTGTGCTCCCGTGTTTATGAAAAGTTTTGAGAAACTACAAAGGTTTATGAAAAGTTTTCGAGCAACTTTTGAAGCAAGAGTTGAGAAAAGTTTTAGAAACTTTTAAAGTAAGATAAAGCAAGCAAGAAGAGATTTTTGAAAGGTTTTATAAACTTTCACAGCAAGCAATAAAAGTTTAAACTTTTAAAGTAAAATAAAGCAAAGAAAGAAATATTTCCCGAAAATATCATGTAAACGAAGTTTTACGCTTTTAGATGTTTTCCGAAAAAATAAACATTTTCTAAAAGCATACACTCACCGAGCCTGCTTAGCTCATTATTTTCTCTGCTTTAAAAACTATTTTCCAGTACAAGTACGCCGACGCCGGAGCACAATAGAGTCCTTCGACATTAGTATAAGTGTCGGGTGGTATAAATAGAATTTGTATGGAAATACCAGTGAACTTCAGATAAAGGAATATATGTATGTACATAATGTGGTTTATGAAAATGTGTGGTGGTCATATCGCCATGTTTGATATAGTGTAAAATCGTATACTGTGTTTTGGGGATGTCCTATATACAAATTGCTATGTCGAAATTTTATAAAATCACAAGTTTAGAAAAAGAAATTCTTTATACGAGATTGAAGCAAGCAACATGTGGCTTCGCTTCACAAGATTTTCTAGTCGTTAGAGGTAACGACTAGGATTTCGTGGAGTGGTCAGCACACCGATAAGAGGGGGCGGTGTGACACAGGTTAGGCAACTGGCCTTGACCTTGCAAAACTAGAACAAGAATGCATTCCCTAATGACACCTTAAAAACTAAAGGATCGTATGGTAGTCCAAATGCTAAGGAGTGGCAAGGGAAATGAGTAAGTGCAGAGCGTAAGAGAAAGAGAAGACTGACTAAAAAGAAGAGAAAGCAACTGGAGGAGAGATAATGGTGAGCAAAGACGTAGAAGATTACGTAAAATGTGTAGTGCTGTGTGCACACTAAGCAAACTGAGAAAAGCAAAGTGAATGTAAACAAAAAAAGAGAAGTTTAAAGTTTACACCCCTACAAATTCCATTTGATAGAGGATTTAGAAAAAGCAAAGAAGGAAGAACAATTTCAGCCCTTGAAATTTTCACAGTAAGTCAGAAATAAATATTCCCTTTGCAGAGACAATTAATCAAATGCTAAATTATGCAAAATTTCTGAAGGAGATATCGAAAGCAAGAAGCAAAGAAGATCGCCGATGGCGAATAGTGAACTTAACTCCACTTGCAAGGCAAAGCTATTCGTATAGTTTACCTACAAAAATGAAAGACCCAGGCAGTTTCACCATTCCCTTCTCAATAGGGAAATATGAGTTCAAGAAAGTCTTATGTGACTCAAGAGCCAACATCAACTTGATGCCCTTATCAGTGGTACAGAGATTGAGTTTGGGGGAACTTACCCTAACAAAAATTATACTACAGATGGTTGATAGATCCATGGCTCAACCAGAAGGTGTTCTTGAAGATGTGTATGTCAAGGTAGGGAAATTTATTTTCCCTGTGGACTTTATGGTTATGAAAATGGAAGAAGACAACTAGGTCCCTCTGTTGTTAGGAAGACCCTTCTAGCAACTGGAGCTGCCTTAATTGATGTACAAAAGGGTGAGTCGACCTTTGCTGGGTAGAAATGAGGCGCACTTCAACCCTGACAAAGTCAGACACAATCTAATGTTGATGCAAAATTGTAATGTCAGAGATAACAAGAGTCCCATCAGTTTTGAAATGATCTCTGATTGTAACCTTTAGCATTCTATCAATGAAAATGAGATGAATTTCCAGTATATTGAGAGTGTTGATTATAAACTCTTGCATTCCAGTTTGTAAAATAGGGAAACAGTCTTGAGTTTGAATGAAAACAGTCAAGAAAATTCAAGAAGCTAGGAAAAGAAAGTTTCTAAACAAGAGACCAGTGCAAAAGGGTTAATTTTGAAGGAATTACCCAATCATCTGAAATATGCTTTAGAACTGCACAAGGGAAACCAAGACCATATCACCGACCGACCGAGAATGAAGAACAAAGGCTGCCATGCATTCTAAGGAATATAAGGAGGTTATTTCCCCGTCAATCAAGATCTAAAGGGTATAAGTCCTTCTATTTGCATGCACAAAATCTCGCCGAATTACGACGCAAAACATCAGTTGAACACCGTGAGGAGGCCGAACCCCGGCAGAAAGATGTTGTAAGAAAGGAAGTGACCAAATGGCTAAATGCAAGATTTATTTATGCACATCGTATTAACCCTAGGTAGTTCTGGCTTCATGTGGTTCCTAAGACTGCGTGGATCTAATTATGATTAGAAATGAAAGGAAATGAATTGATTCCTACGTTAACTGTGGATGCCAGATGGAGGGTGTGTATAGATTACGTAAATTGAATAATGCAAACTAAGAAAGATCATTTTCCCTTTGGCTCTTTCATTGATCGAGTGTTGGACAAAGTTAGCAAGACATCCTCACTGCTTCGAGCGGATATTCCGATATAACCAAATTGCTATCGCACTGGCGACCGTGAGAAAACTACTTTCACATGCCCTTATGGCACTTTTGCTTTTAGAAGAATGCCATTTGGGTTATGCAATGCTCCGGCTAATTTCCAAAGATGCATGATGTTAATGTTCTCAGATTTAGTAGAGGAGGTTATGGAGATATTCATGGATGACTTCATAGTTTATGGATCCAGTTTTGAACGTTGCCTACAAAATTTGGGGACAGTACTTCACAGATGCCAGGACAAGAACCTAGCTTTGAATTGGGAAAAATGTCATTTCATAGTAATAAAAGGGATTGTACTTGGGCATAGAATTTCTGCAGCAAGGCTGGAAGTAGACCAAACAAAGGTTTCCATTATAAAGACTCTTTTGCCACCAACAACAATCAAGGGAATAAGAAGTTTCTTGGGACATGCTAATTTTTATAGAAGATTTATTAGAGACTTCTCAAAAATAGCAAGACCATTATGTAGATTAATGGAAAAGGATGCCAAGTTTTTGATGAGTTCTGGGCTAATGTACTGAGGAAATCAAATCCAAAGATTAGTTGAAGCTCCTATCATGGCTAAACCAGACTGAACAAGAATTGAGATTATGTGCGATGCCGCGACTATGCAAATTCGAGTCAGATTGGGGACGTAAAGCTAACAAAATGTTTAAAATATATACTATTCCAAAGAAAAAAACCTAATGAAGCACAAGAGAATTACTCAACTACTAAAAAGGAGATGTTGGCTATTGTATTTGCATGTGAAAAGTTCATGCCATATATATTGGGGTCCCACGTCATTATCCATACTGATCATGCTACAATCAAATATTTGATGGCCAAGAAAGAAGCTAAGCCAAGACTGATCAGATGGGTATTGTTACATTACGTGAATCTGACTTGGAGATCAAGGATAAGAAGTCGTGGACAATGTGATGAAATGATCACTTGTCAAGAGTTGAAAGACTATTGTGAAAGAAGAAGAAAATGAAGCGGCGTACTTTCCAGATGAGCAGCTATTTCATTGTCATTCCACTACCTCGTATGCCGGAGCATCATGGAAATTTCTAGTCAGGAGAGATGCCAATTGCACCAACACAAAGAAAGGAAGAAGTGAAGGACTGACAGTAGGTTTTACATCTAGGATGACCCATTATTATTCAAAAGAGGAGATGATATGATCATCAGAAGGTGTGTACCAGAAAGTGAACAGGGCAAAATTTTACAAGAATGTCATGCATCACCCAATGGAGGACACTTTGCAAGAGACAAAACAGCCCACAAAATTCTCCAATTAGGTTTTTATTGGCCTACTCATTTCAAAGATTGTTTTGAAAGGATGAAACTTTGTGATCAATGCCAAAGGATGGGGAATATCAGCAAAAGGCATGAAATGCCCCTGCATGGTATCCTGGTGGTGCAATTATTTGATGTATGAGGAATAGACTTCACAAAATTTTCCATCTTCTTTGGAAACATATACATACTCCTAGCTGTGATTATGTATCCAATGGGTGGAAGCAAACAGCTTGTCCCAAGAATGATGCTAATACAAGCCAGGGATTCTTGCAAAGAAATATCTGAGAAGATCTGGGACACCTAGACTATTATTAGTGACGGAGGGAGCCATTTCAAAATAAGGTGTTTTAGAAGCTCATGAACAAAGTATGGAATAAAAACACATAATGAGTTTGGGCTTATCATCCTTAAACAAATGGGCAAGCTGAAATTTCTAACAGAGATAAAGAAAATTCTTTGAAAAGACCGTGTGAGTTCCAGCCAGAAGAGATCAATTCGCTTGATGATGCATCAGGGCCTACAGGACTGCACATAAACTCCCATCAATGTCCCCATACATACTTGTTTTTGGTAAACCTTGTCACATACCTCTTGAATTAGAATATAAAGCTATGTGGGCCATCAAGAAGTTGAATTTTGACTTCAAAGCTGCTAAGGAAGAAAGACTACTCCAGCTAAATGAATTGGAAGAACTGAGAAATGAAGCTTATGATAATGCCAGAATTTACAAGGACAAGACAAAGAAATGACATGATCAAAAGATTTTGAGGAGGGAATTTAAGACATGAGATAAGGTCCTGTTATTTAACTCCAAACAAAAGCTTTTTCCAGGGAAACTGAAGTCAAAATGGAGTGGCCCTTGGCACAAGAAGGGTAAAGTATAACCTGGGTAAAGGACATTGAAAACCAAAGAATGGAGAAGAGTTTAAAGTGAATGGTCAAACGACAAAGCAAAATATTATGGAAGAAATATGATTGATTCCTAGTTCTGAGTGGAAGAAAATTGCTTAAACAAGAAAGTCATAGCACCAAGTCCAAATTAGACTCACAATCGAGTAAATTGGTGGGAGGCAACCCACAAGCTGTATTATTTTTTATTTTTTATTTTATTTTATTTTATTTATTTTATGTTTTGTTAGTCAATTTGTGTTTTCTAGTTAGATGTTTATATATATATATATATATATATATTGTTTAAAATTTTTGTAGTATTCTCTTTATGTGTCAAGAAGTGACTTGAACAGATGGAGTTCGTAGGTACTGCAAATCTTTACAAAGGTGCACACAAGACTACAAGGGGAAGTACCATACTCTCTGATTTATATTAATTGTTTTGGGAGAATGAATGATTGAAGTTTGGGGGAATTTTATTTTCCATTCAATATTAAATCTGATGTTTCATGAATTTGATTTGTCGACATTCAACGATGAAGGTTGATCGTTTTTGTTCGCTTGAATCAGTTTATCGATTCAAATTTCCAGATGAATTTTGAACTGCTCCTCGAAGACCAGAAAATATGTCGCGACATACTTTTAGAGGTCGCCAATTCCCCGCTTTGAATGGAAAACAAGAGAATAAGAAATATCGTCGCGACATCGCGAGACATCACGACCACTCGAGGCCGCGAAGAAAACTTAGGGCAGGTCACGATCGTGAATCTGTCTAAAATGCAAATAAATTGAGGTTTTGAACCTTCTAATTTGGGCGTCGCAACTTTAATTGGGACATTAAGTGTTAGCAATTAGTGTTGTAGCGTAGGCATTAATGTCGTGACATTCCATGAGACAATGATGACCTTGAGCCCATTCGTCATAAAGACTGAAACTAAATAGCCAAATTTCATCCAGAACTCCAATCCAGTTGAATCTTCACCCAACTTTCCACTTTCTTTTCTCTCTTCAACTACCAAAACCCTAAAACCAGTGCACTTTTCCAAATTCCCATCCATGGCAGATAACCAAACTCTGCTCGACCTAATGTAGTAATTGACGAACCCATGAGTGAACATCTGCGAATGTGGCGGAGGTTCACCGAACCTCCGTCCGAGACTGAAAGCAGTGAATGCGTAAACTTAAACCCACCAATAGTGGAAGAACTAGTTGAGGAAGAAAGACCCGCAAAAAGACATAGGGTGGCAGAACAAGTTGAAGAAGGATAAGCAGAAGAAGACAAAGACTTTATCTCTGCAGAAGCTAAGGATATATGGACTAAGATGTTGGCGGACAAGGGCTTCGTCTACAAAAGAGGTTTTGGGAAGCCAATCTCTTATTTTTCTGAGATTATAGAAAAAAGAGGTTGGGAGAGCTTCTATGCACACACAACACTTGGATTATTTGCTTTGGCCAGTGAATTTTACGCCAACATGGTGGGGATGGGAGAGGACATAGTTTTCGTGCGAGGAGTCTGGGTACCCTTTGGAGGTAAAAGAATCAATGAGATGTTCAAGCTAAAGGAACTTAAGCACGGTTCCAAATTTAAGAAACTAGTAGAGAACCCCCAATCATGAGAAGATTATCGACCTCCCGATCGCTGGGATTGTGGGAAGTGGAAGCCACAAAGAAGAACCCTCACTAGGTTATCATCAGAGGCTCCCCTCACCGAGAAAGTTTTCTGGGCGCTCGTCTTCACTTCCTCTCTTCCTATGATCCTTCCAACCAAACATCTCATGCAGAGAGAACAGAGAAAATCATTCTATAAAGGCCCTTTGAAGGCTATAAATGAATGTCGAGGTTTAATTAAGGGGTCGATCGTGAGATACCACTGGAAAGAACAAAGAGGATCGATCCCTCACCCAACAACAATAAGCAAATCCAGACACTACGGTGAGGGGATCATGGGGATGAAGAAGAAACCTCGTCCCAAGGTGATCTCCTCTAACCTCATCAGACAAGGCCCGTAAATAAAAGAAACAAAGGATGGTGGAAGTAGAAGGCAGCATGCCGAGATATTAATGATCAAGGCCAGTAGAGACGAAAGCTATTCCCAAAGCAAAATCCTCAGTCGAAGAAGAAGAGGTGCATTTAACAGAGCCCAGATTGAAATATTCCTATCCTAATATTATAGAAAATTTCCCTGAGCAAACAGAAAGCTCTAGAAGAGGAGAAGGGAACACTGAAATCATGGAAATGCTGAGGACAATAAAAAAGGATATGGAAGAAAGAGAGGAAATGGGAAAACAATGCACTCAGAGAAGAGCTCTTAGAAGCTGAATTTAGGAGGAAAGAACAATTATTCGAGCAGACTCTAAGACAGAGAGAGGAAGAATGGAGAGAAGAGATGAACATAAGAGAAAAGGATATGGGAGAAAAAATGAAAGTCGGTTTGGAAGCCTTCTACAACAACCAGTCTAGAAGAGATGAAGAAGTGCTTACCATTCTGAAGAAAAGAGAAGCTGAGATGTAGGGTGAAGCATATGCTAAAAGATTCCAAGCCTTCTGGGCACTGTATATGAGCAATTCAAGGAGTTTGGGAAATTGATGAAGGATAGAGATAAAGAGCTAGAAGATAACGACAAGCTTATAGAAGAAAATTTGCATGAGAGTTTAGATTTGATAAACAAAAAATTTATCGACATGTCAAGCTGTATTTCGAGCTGGAAAAAAACAATGAATCGATGGGCTCGAAACAAGACACCTTTGAATGCATTTGTGGATTTAACAAAATGCTTTAATCTCCACCGACAAGGTAACCTTACACCCTCCGAAAAAGAACATGTACTCGATATGACCTTTTCCTAATTTTCCCTATGCTTAGCAAGTTTTGACTTAGATCCTCCCAACATCATACCCAAAAGCTTTTATAAGAAAAGGGAGGAGTGAGAAAGCACAATTATGCTTTTCTTTTCCTAACTATACTTCTACATCATCATGAATATAAATTCAGAAAGGTTCATTGAAAATGTCTTGTGATGTGTTCTTTTGAATTAATAAATTGTGTTGTTGCTTCCAATAAGTTTGCAATCAAACTATACATCGTGAAATGCTTGATCGACTCGATCATTAACAAGTGATTTGTTTTGGATGCATGGATCTGATTAAGTGAATTGTGTTGTTTGTCTCATTCATTGTTTGTCTGCAAGAAATGACCTATGTATTCAAGCCTTATTAGTACAATGACACAATGACCATTGTTTAAATCCAAAACAACATTATAAGAGAAATAAGAGCAAGAACTAGTAAATTGAAATAAGAAGTTGCAGTTTTAGTTTGAACCAGGTTTAAATTGCAGAATTTGGAAAAGGTACACAATTGAAAGAACAAATAAGATGATTGAAGTTGTGTGTATAGACAATGAGTCAGTACAAATCTTGGAAAACAATGCACATGGTCAAGAAAATTCTTAACTTTGAGAGGGATTAGGAACATCTCTGGGTGATTCATAATCAAGGGTACAAGGTCCTGTGAATCCTGTTAGATTATCGTCAAGGGAGAAATCTTTAGGTAAAAACAACCAACTTAAGTGATAGAGGCCATCTTTGGAAGTTTGAACCTTTTCCAACCTACCTTCCTTATATGCAAAGGCATACACTCTAGTTCCATGCTTTGAGCCAAAAATGCCTAATTTCTTCAAATAGCAGTAATTAGAAAGCTAAAATCCCTCTCTTACACTAATCTTGCATCAAAGAACCCCAAATTACTCGGGCCGTATCAAGGATGTTTCATCAGGCAGAAGAAACAAGTTCGGGGAAAATATTTCTTTGATTACAAGGATGGATGAAGAAAAATAAATTGAAGAACTAGAGATAAAGAGAAAGTTGAGTAATGAATAAGTTTTTTGTTTTCAGGGCCTATCTCTCGAACAATTGCTTGTAGGGTGTCTCAACACCCAAAATTTCTAATGTCAACTAGTATAGGAGCTGCTAGCTCAAAGTTCTCTAAGAGTGATAAAGCCTAAGAAGACAAACATCGTGACTATTCCAATTCTTGAAAATAAAGAGAATGAAAAGAGTTCCAGTGAGGAAGGTACCGAGTCGATAAGTCAAGGTGGCAACCAAAGGAGCCACAACATCCAAGATGATGTACAAAAGCCAAGTCGGGGAGTTTACATTACAAGGAAGGAAAATGATGACATTTCTAAGGCCAATAGATGTAAAAGAAAGAACGGAATCTAGGTAATTACAAATTTCGAAATTTTCCAATTGTCCACCCAATTACCCAAGCCTAACATTATAAGCCTAAAAAGACCTATTTGATCTCAAGGTTAAATTTACCTACATTAGTGGAGATCAATATGAAAAACAAGCTTATGGAATTTTGACTTAATGCTCAAGGGAGACCTCAGGAAGACAATCAATTCAACAAAAGATGAAAAGAAAAGAAGACTCACACACACTACGTAATTAAGATCTATTAACCGACTGTTTCATGCGCATTCGCCAGCTTATTTGTAATGTAGGTTGAAAACATTCCTTTTTCTCGCCGCTGAAAACCAAAGTTTGAAATGATACCTAATCTTCTTCTTCAAGTCATAAGTAGAAGTTGGGAGAGAAGATCAGGTCAGAAACGTAAAAATGTCTCTTCAAAATAAAGTTAAAATTGTTCGAGGATAAACAAATATTTCTTTTCTTTCGTCGGGGACAAGCAAAATTTTAAGTTTGAGGAATTTGATGAGTAAAACTCATTGAATTTTTTAGTCCATTTTTATTGTTCTTACAATAATTGCTTGTTTTTATGCAGAAATATGTACTAATTACCAAATTTCTATTTTGCAGAAATAATTGGCAGAAATGAAAATTCTAGCAAGGATCAGAAGTGAAAACAGTTCAATGGTCACGTGAAGTCGCGACTAGAAGTCATACTATGCTAAATGAAGGGTTGTTGCGACAAAGGAGAAGTTGCTGAGAAAGAAAGAAGAGCTTCAAGGAAGGATTTTTATGTCGCGACACCATTCTGAGGTTGCGACACCAAAGGAGAACAAGTCTGGTTACAGCATCTTTTTAAGGTCCCGACAAGTAATTGAGTAACACATCAGTTTTGAAGTCACGGCAGAGAATGCAGGTCATGACTAGAGGTGATGGCAAGCCGAACAAAAGCTGTTGCGATAGAATAACACTTGCTGAGACCAAGACAGGAGGGACTTCAAAGAAGATAATGTCGTGACACCGTTTTGAGGTCGCGATAAGAAAAGAAGATATTGTTGGTCGCAACAGAGAAATAATGTCGCGACCAGAAAGTATGCTGAATGGACTTGCAATGTCTCTGCTAGGCAATTTCAGGTTGCGACAAAGATGTAAGTTGGAGACACCAATCTAGGTCACGACTAGGAATTCATGTCGCGATAATACGAATGAGCTATACAGTTAAAAATGTTGTGAGTAAGAAGTGAGGTTGTGACTGGATGGGCAGAATTGATGTCGTGACATGCTTTTAAGGTCGCGACATAGATTTCAGCAAGGAAAGAAACGATTTGGTCGCGACCTAAATCCCATGTCGCGACAAGACAATGAAAAAACAAACAATTTTAAGTCGCAACATGAGAAAGGGAGTTGTGACCAAGGATTAGTGGATGACAATAGAAATGAGGTCGCGACATGCTTTTGAGGTCGTGACATAGAATGTAGTAGAAAACAAGACAACCAAGTTGTGACATGGAACTGAAGTCGTGACATAGAATTTATTGAAGGGTTAGGAAAACATGGTCGCAACAAAGATCAACATAACTGGCAACAAGAACTGATGTCGTGACATCAAATCGAGGTTGCGACATATATTCCAAAACAGGACAGAACAATCATGTCACGATTAGAAATAGAAAAATTGAAGGAAACTGTTAAGACTGAGAAATTAGTTTGTGACTGGATAGGAAGAAGGGATGGTCGCGATATACTTTTGAGGTCGCGACAAGAATTGTAATGATTAAAGAAAATACTTGGTCATGACCTAATGTCCACGTCGCGACAAGAAAACAAGCAGACCAACAGTTTTGAGTCACGACCTGCTTGAAAGTTCAAGACAACTGAAGGATGTCGCAACATGAAAGAGAAGCTGTGACCAAGAAGTAAAGAGGATGACAACACAAATGAGGTCGCAACATCGAATCGAGGTCGCGACACAAAAATACAGTAAAGGCAAAGAGAGTGAGGTCGCGACATCGAATTGAGGTCGCGACAACAATTCCTGGAAACAAGAAAAGGGAGGTCGAAACCAGAGGTCTCATTGCTTACAACTAACATGGTCACGAAAAAAAATTCATGTCGCGACCACTAATCAAAGGCAACTGAAGAAACCAGGTCACGACCAAGAACATTAGGTCGCAGTTCAGCAATTGTAAGAACAAGTGAAAGAAAGTTGCAACCAGTTTCCTAAGGTCACGACATAATTTTGATAAACTAAACTAGATTTTACTGCATGCTTTTGGGTCGCGACCAAAAATAGTGAGTCAAGCCATTGGTTTTAGGGAAATCCACTTGGAGCCTTGGAATCAAGCCCAATTTCTGAAAGTTATAAATAGGCATATAGAGTTTTAGTAAAGCAACTTTTCTTTTGGGAACCTGTAATCTGGGAGTTAAGAAACTCAATGTATATTTTAGAATAGATTTTTTCATTTTCTTTCATTTTTGATCCAACCACGATCTATTAGAAAATAATAATAATGATCTTGGTATAAAGTAACATTTTTGCCATACTTCGCTTCGAGTTTAAATGAAATCTAGACTATTTCTGGAAGTTGTTTCTTATCAGTTTAGTGCAACTGCAGTGGGTGTAATTTATTAGTGCTCCATTGTCAATTGTAATGCAGTTTTCAGAAGCGCAGCTTCCACTAGTTTGAATTTATTGTTAGTTACAGTCTTTCCTCCATAAATTAGAAAGAAGTACTTGGAATTTGGGGAGGATTTATTTGATTGATGTATTTTTCATGTAATTGTTCCCAATAGTAGTTTCTAATACCCGTCCAAGGATTGTATCCTGCTCTGATTTCCAGGAGGCCCTTTGAGTGACAATGAGATGGCGATTCATGAGAGTTAGGAACATTCTAATTGTGGGTATGTTGGACCATTATTGAAGAACTATTGAGCTTTGAGAGTTCACTTAGATAAATACCCAGTTCACTCATAATTGATGTTGGAGAGGATTATTTATCACTTAATCATCGACATATTTCACCTTAACTGCTGGAAAACTTTAACCTTGTGTTAATGTGATCTAATCAAGGGAAGAGGAATGTTCATTAGATTTTAAGGCTGAGTCATCAATCGTAAGGAATCAAGAATACCCCGACTTAAAGTAAGAAATCAAGTAGCCTCAAGAAATGGGTATGAAGTATTGAGAAAGAAAAATACCAAAATCTTGTGAAGAATGTGCAAAATACGAGTAGCTGGTTAGACCCTTGTCTTCGAGAGAAACAAGGTCTTCTAATTTGTGAAATAAAAGGAGAAATCCAAACTGAAATAGTAGGACTCTTTGACAACTCTCTACCAAAATTTAGGATAGATTTTTAAATGGGATACAACGCAAAAACTGACTGTTTCACAGTATTTTATTGTTAGTGTCCATTTATACAGAGAATTGATTCAGTCCAACTCATTATAGTTAATATGATTTAATGAGCTTATTTTTAATATCCTAGGGTGTAGATGTTCTCTTTAGGAAAATTATCTTTAATCTTTAGTTGATAAACTTTATCATTGAGGTTTAGATAGTATGGATCTTGAGTAGTTGGGGTAGTTGATTTTGAGAATCCAAGTCAATCTCTGTGGGAAAGATATCTGGACTTACATCCATTTTTTACTGTAACACCTGGTATATGTTTTGTTATATTCAAGTAAGGATTTTTGGGGAGCAAATGCAACTTATGCCCTATGATATTTTAAATTGTGATTAAGATTAGCCATCTTAATGGTTGGTTTAATTAGAGGATTAGCAAAGTACGTTGGGTGCATTTTTATGGCATGTGGGTCAATTATGCAATTAAATTAAGTTTAGTGGTTTTTGTTAGGGTTTGTAATTAAGTATGTGTTGAAGGACCACTTTGAAAAAACTTGTTGGTGGAGAGGGATTAAGTGTAATATCCTTGTGAGCTATGTGGCATCATGAGGAGCATGACACCTCATATATGCATGGTAGGAGATCTTGACACATAGCAAGTGCATGAAAGAGCTTGCCATGTGCCAAGCTCAAACCAATTTCTCTTGGTTTTGGATGCTAGACCAACTTCTTGCTAGAAGTGGAAAGTGCATTTAGAAGTGAGAAGTTCTAGAGAGAAGCTAGAGAGAAGGAGGAGAGAAAAGGCTTGAAGGAAAGCTTGGTTTTTAATTGAAAAAGTTCACTAAGGTAGTATGGCTGCCATGATCTTTGAGGCTAGTTGTATTTCTTATGGACTTTGGTTATATTCTGGGGTTTTGTTGGGATTACATCCTAACCTAGATTTGATGAAAATTGTGTTTGGTGGAACCTAAATTGTAAAAGACCAGTTTTGTGAAGATGGCATGTGTGTGTGTGTGTCCAAGGGGTGCTGTCGACTTTCCTTGACCCCATGACAGTGTTTTGTATAAGTTGGCCTAAAGACTCGAACTGGATGATTCTTCTAGTTGGAGAAGAAGCCCCGAACCTAGCCCTTCGAATGTCTAGAAGTAACCAAGAACTAAAATCCTACCATAAGACCCTTGAATTTGAGGTTGAAAGTCAGATACAGATTCTGTCCCATGTTCTGGAGCAGTTCCTGTTTTTGAGTCATAAGTTGAGTTATATTGATCCAAATGGAGTGATTCAAAATCCCTCTCAAAGTAGCCACATAGGGGCGTAACTTCATGAAGAAAGTGTGGCCTAAGGTATGGCTCATTTGTTATAATTTCGTCCAAAGTAAGGGGTGAAGTGAGGACACAGATTCTATCCTAGGGAAATGGTCTGGGAGGGTCGAGTGTAGAAAACCATAACTCTTGAATCCGAGTCGAATGACCTGATTTAAGAGGCTATGGAAAGCTAAGAGATAGGAGAACTTCTGGTCAGAAGACCATAGTGAACAAAAAACGTGTATGGCTGGTCAAAATGGTAGTTAAGAAAAAAAAAAAAAAAAAAGGGGGTCTTGAGATAGGCTGAAACAAGGTACAAGTGTTGTGTGTGCTATTTGTGTTACCCTAATAAGGGGTGTTAAATGTTGATATTAGTAAGTGTAAAAGAGAGTGCTCTTGAAGGATCAAGGTTTATGTTTGTAGGTATAAGAATATGTGAGATTCGGTGGTGAGTAGTAATGGAACCATTGAGTGTTTTATGTAACCGGATTGTTTGAGGCTAAGAAATCTTGTGAGTTAATTGCGGATCCTTTGGAGTAGCCTCGGTTGCAAACTAGCAGGAGATTTGTGGATTTTGAATCCAAGGAAAAGTGGGGATCTTGCAACCTTCTCTACCTTTTTATACCATGGTTTAGTGAAATTACGTACCATTCCGTAAGCGAGCGTGTGATTTTTCTAATGATATATAAGAAATGTGTATATTTTTTATATATAAATTCTTTGAATTAATTGGTACATGATGTTTTTTAAATATCCATGTGGGTGAATAACATCATTATTTAACATGAAACATAGGCACTTGGGCATGTGAGAGTCGGATTGATGTAGTGGACACGGGACTATGACTAGTCCACGGGTTGTAGTCGAGAAAGGTCACGGATATACGGGATGTGGGCATATCCTGGGTGGTAAGTCGGCAATTTATTAGATTATACGGGATGTGGGCATATCCACGGAGTAGCCAGATCCCAACAGTGTTTATCGTTGTTGGGGTGATCGGCTAGTCACGGTGAAAGCAAAGAGTCAGCGATGAGGGTCGAGATGGTGGTAGTATTTGCATCATTTGTTTCCACATCAACCTATTAATTGAAAATGCTCATGTTTTGAGATGTGTTGAATTATTTGTATTTTGAAATGTTTTTATAAGCACTTAAGCTTGTTATGGGATTCACTGCGGGTTAATGAACTCACCCCCATTATTCCCTCCACCTTAGATGCAGTCTGAGACCAGCTGCATGACTTGAGAGTTTGACTTGCAGGGTTTTGGAGGTTGGGGAATTGTGCGTCAGCCTTAGCATGTTGGTGGTTGGGCATACATTTTGAGGAACATCTAGTGTTGTGTGGAGGTTCACACTGTATATTTTGGACAGTTCATATCGATCATGGGTCATTGTATATTTGGCTTGTGGCTATTAGTTTGGGACACTTTGTAGAAAGTTTTGGGATTTTGTGTAAATATTATTTTGATCAAGTGTAAGTGAATAGTCTTGGGTTCAGTGAGGACTTACCTCGGTGGATATGTATATATATGTTTTGGAGACCTGGAGTTGAGTTTAGTACGTTTTAGGCGATTACTCCAAGTGGAGTTTTGGACTCGGGTTTTGAGAAATCGAGGTTGATATATATGGTGTGTGGGAATTTAGGGGGTGGCCCCGCTTTTGCCTACAAAGTGTTGGATTTTGAAAGAGTCCTATGTTAGGGACTCATGATGAAAAAAAAAAAAAAGATGGTAAAATAACATAAATCACATCGTGGAAATCAGGGTGTGACATTTACTACTTGTATGACCTATGCACTTGCAGTGTCATAGACTAAACCCATTCATAATTCTAGAACATAAAATTAGTTTTATTCATTATCAAACAACTCTATTCAACTTGACATAAATACAGGAGAATTGTAAGGCTCCTGTATGAGTGTTAAATTGAGTGGTTTAGTCTATACTCTCACAGGCAATCAAGTTTTATGGCGCCATTGTCGAGGATTGAAAGGATTTGAATAAATCAATATTCTGACAAAAGAGAGAAATGCTAATTTGAACATTTTTCTTTATTTTATAAAAGAAATACTCAAAAATAGTTTTGACAACAGTGGCTACATAAGCTACTAATCTTTTAGAGAGCTTAAATGATATATGAATTTAGATACTACTGTTTCCAATTAATCTCAATCTATCTCCCTTTCAGGAGGATAATTAATGCACATGAAGCCAAAATCATATCTGCTTCTTGTAGATTCTGAATTGGAAAGAACACTAAGAAGCTTAAGGAAAGTAAGTAGAGCAGAAAAACAAACCATGGCAGATGAAAGAATTGATAAGACAGTTGAACAAGAAATAGAAACAGAAAGGCCTCCAATTCAAGATACAATGGAGGAGTTTACGGAGGCACGTCATCCAAGCGAATATAAATTTGTCAGACTGACTACTTTGTAGAGGCCGACAACTTTGAGCTAAAACCCGGCGTGATCACCGTGGTTGAAACGAGAATTCGAGTTTTCTTTGCCATCCTTGAAGATCCTAATGAACACCTTGGAAGATTCCTCGAGATGGCCGCTCTGATTCAGAAGCCGAATGGTGTGAGACCAGAGGTGATAAAGCTACACCTCTACCCCTTTTCCTTAAGAGATATTATAGCCACATGGTATGAATCATTACCAAATGGATCAGATGCACATGGGAAGAGTTGGTGGAAGCATTCCTAGGCAGATTTTTTCCCCCATCCCTTACAACTGAAAGAAGAAAGGAAATCATAGTGTTCAAATAAGGGGAGGATGAAAGCTTGTATACTGCATGGGAAAGGTACAAAAGGCAACTGAAGAAACCGAGTCCGCGATGAGAACATAGTCAGTTCGGTATTAGTGAAAGAAAGTTGCAACTTGAGTTTCACGAGAGTCACGGCAGACTTTACAAACTACCATACTAGGATTTTTACTTGCGACAAGCTTTTGAAGTATGACCTAAAAGCAGTGGTAGGCATTGATTTTGGGGCAATCCACGAATCCCCTTGGAATCAGGCCCGATTTAAGTTATAAATAGATCTGAGTTTTAGTAAGCGACTTTCTTTTTGGGAACCCAGAACGGGGGAAGAAGAAAACTCAATGTATATTTTAGAATAGATTTTTTTCATTTTCTTTCATTTCTTTGGATCTGAACCAGCGATCTATTAGAATGACGAAGCTAGAAGTAATATTTCAATTTACTGCCCGAGTTTAAATGAAATCTAGACTATTTCTGGAAGTTGTTTCTTCTCGATTTAGTCTGCTACGATGGAGTGTAATTCTCCAGTGCTCCATTATCGATTATGTCTGATTTTGAAGCCAGAAGCTTCCACTAGTTAATTTATTATTGAATTCTGATCTTTCCTCCATAAATTAGAAAGAAGTACATGGAATTTTGGGAGGATTTATTTGATTGATGTATTTTTCATGTAATTGTTCCCAATAGTAGTTTCTAATGCGAGTCGAGGATTGTATCACCTGCAGTTTTCGAGGAGCCTTTGGTGACACTGAGATGGCGATTCCTGAGAGTTAGGAACATTCTAATTGTGGGTATGTTGGACCATTATTGAAGAACTATTGAGCTTTGAGAGTTCACTTAGATAAATACCCAGTTCACTCATAATTGATGTTGGAGGGGATTATTTATCAATTTAAATCATCAGATATTTCACCTTAATCTGTTGGAAAACTCTTGACCTTGTGTTAGTTGTGATCTAATCAAGGGAAGAGGAATGTTCATTAGATTTTAAGGCTGAGTCATCAATCAGGTTGTGGAAATCTTGCAATACCCCTGACTTGGGAAGTAAGAAATCTGCAGTCTCAAGAAATGGGTATGAAGTATTGAGAAAGAAAAATACCCAGATCTTGTGAAGAATGTGCAAAATACGAGTAGCTGGTTAGACCCCTATCTTCGAGAGAAACAGGGTCTTCTAATTTGTGAAATAAAAGGAGAAATCCAAACTGCAATAGTAGGCCTCTTTGACAACTCCCTACCCAAATTTAGGATAGATTTTTAAATGGGATACAATCTGAAATTAGCATTTCTGATATTTTCTTGTGTGTCCATTTATACAAAAGAAGTGATTCGAGTCCAACTCATTATAGTTAATATGATTTAATGAGCTTATTTTTAATATCCTAGGGTGTAGATGTTCTCTTTAGGACAATTATCTTTAATCTTTGGTTGATAAACTTTATCATTGAGGTTCAGATAGTATGGATCTTGAGTAGTTGGGATAGTTGATTTTGAGAATCCAACTTAATCTCTGTGGGAATGATATCTGGACTTACATCCATTTTTTACTACTTGTATGACCTGTGCACTTGCAGTGTCATAGACTAAACTCATTCATAATTCCAGAACATTAAATCAGTTTTATTCATTATTAAAAACTCTATTCAACTTGACATAAATACAAGAGAATTGTAAGCTCCTGTATAAGTGTTAAATTGAGTGGTTTAGTCTATACTCTCACAGACAATCAACTATAAATACTCGTTTTTTAGGTTTTTAAGAAAATAGAAAAGGTGGGAGAACACCTCTCATGGGGTTTCTCTCTCTAAACTGCCCATTTTTCTTAGTTTTGCTGCAGATTTTATTTTTAATAGATCTTAGAGTAGTTTTAAAGTAGATTTTTATTTCTATTGAAGAGATTTCGGTGCTGTATAACAGAGATTCAGATTTCATTACTATTCAGACAAAGATTGAAGCTAAAATTTGGATTTTTTTTCTCACTCCTTGTCTCTTGATTTCTTTCTTCATTTTCTTACTTTTTGTTTGATTGGTGATGATTGGAATCCAATAATGGAACATTAAACACCTTCTAGAGATGGGGATTAATTGTTGAACATTCTGATTTGCAGATTCTCGGTTATTTTGTGGGTTTGAAGACTGAATTTATATAATTGGTATTGTTCATATAATTAGTTGTTCGGAATATTAGTAGCTTATACCTAAAAAAGAGTTGTATCTTTGCTCTGATTTTCAGGAGGCCCTCTGAGTGCATAGAGATGGAGATTCCTGAGACTAAAGAGCAGTAACTTGGGGGTATGTTAAACTAATATTATGGAACTAATGAACTCTAAAAGATTACTTTGATAGATCACTAATTTACTCATGATGTGAGGATTAATTAGATGATGTATCAGTTTAATGTTTAGAGGTCTCACCTCGAATTGATATAATGATCTTGATCCCGTGTTAGTAATGATCTAATCAAGGAGATAGAAAATTTTATTAGATTTAAAGGACGAGATACCAATTAGATTGGAGAAGAATTGCATAATCCTGTCTATGGGGGCAAAAATTCTTCAGTCCTAAGAAATGGTTGTGAAGTATTGGAAAAGAAAAACAATCAAATTTTAAAGAGGGTCAGATTTTACAAGTAGGCCCTATTTAGGCGTTTGTCGCGAAAGGAATATGGTGTGTTAATTAGTGAAATGTATAGTGTATGGAGAAATCCAAGCTATACTACATTGCTCTTGGACAAATCCAGCATTCAACTCACAAATGTTGCGCTTTCAAGGAAATGCAAATAATTATCCCCATTCCTAATGCCTCTCTTCATACCTTTTAGAATTAAGTAGGTTTTTATTTGGTAGATTTTAGGATTAGTTTTAAATCAGTTTTTATTTCAATTAAATTGATTTTATTCCACATCCTATTTGGTCGCCTAAATAGCCCTTGTAATCGGGGTGATCAAATTCCAATTAGAGAAAACCTTCAATCCTCGTGGGTACGATATCCGGACTTTTAGAGTTCACTTTATTAATTGTATGACCCGTGGACTTGCAAGGGGTTGAGTGTTGGTAATACTTTTCATTTTAGTTTTTGAGTACACTTACTTTTGTTTGTAATCAATTTTTGAGTAATTACCACATTCACTCCCTTGGCGTATTTTCATATATACATCATTTGAACCTCGACAAGTTTTTGTGTCGTTGCTTCGAGGATTAGCGTGTATTCACTTTCTCTCATTGGAAGTTGACATTTTGAAGAACCGGTGATATGCTAATTTAGGCAATTTTTATTTTTATTTTTAGTTTTAGTTGTGATTTGTTTCTTAGTTAATTTTTTTTATTAGTATTTTGTATTTTATTTTCTTTTGTTTTTCTTCTTATTTGTTGGTACTTATGGAGGAATATTCAAGAGCAGATAAACTTGCCTTCATAGAAGCTGAGCTTGACTTCCTTATTCATCATTTGAACCCAAGAATTCCCAATGACTCACTTATGGAACATGGAGTATTGCCTTATCAAGGGAGTTCAAACCCCACATTTTAGGAGGAAGAAGAGTTGTCTCCTATTAAGGAGCGGATTTTGACCTACATGGGTGAGAACAAGAAGATGATTAGTATTCATGAGCAGAAATTTCTAGATTTAGATGTCTTCCAAGTCAACACTAGTGCTAGATTGAAAAAAGTAGAAGTTCAAATAGGACACTTGGTCCAAGCATTCAAGGAAAAATTCTCAAGGACCTCTCCTAGTAACACTTTGCCAAATTCCAATGAATGCATGGATACTCCCTTGATCAGTGTGCAGAAATTTCCTATCTTGAAATTTGTGGAAGAAGGTGAAAATGAGCTGGAAATTGAGAAAAAGGTACTCCTAAATAACTTAGAGAATGGAAAGTCATTAGTGGATAAGTGAAATTTGAATGCTTGAAGCAGGAAAATTGAATTTTACGAAAATGGTAAACGGTAATTTCGGTCAAAACCGAAATTTTCTAGATCTCGGATGACAAAGCAGATTTCACCGTTGGAATCATCTCGTAATCTTAGCTACGTCAAATTTAAGTGGTCAGAGATGAGTGAAATTTCCGCGTTTTTAGTACCGGAGTGTCGGGTGTAAATAAAAACGGCTTTTTTGAGAGACATGTGATGTGAAAAAGTCACCTACTACATGTACCCATGTGACACATGTTGCATGATTAGTGAGAGGATGAGATGAATGGCCTAGATTGTGCCAAGTGTCAAAAATCAAGAAAAGGACACATTGGGAATTAATGAAAGGTTAATGAGAATAAAGACAAAATGGAATAGTGATCTTCTTCTCCAAAGAAGCAAAAATTAATGCAGTAAATTTGAATCCAGTTTTTGAGAGAAGATGTGCCCCTTCTTTCTGAGATTTCCGGCCACGTTCGGACCAGTCGGTTCTCGAGGGCTTAGTAAAGTAGATCTGCTTGGTGAGGGTTGCGCATGGACACCGATTTGGTGGAGTTTCGACAACTCCAAGAGGAAGGGATCTTTTCCTACTTGTGTTATTCTTTGGCTAAGAGCCATGTAAATGGTTGGGGATGTTTTGAGGCTTGGATTAGCCGTGTTTTCGGTCTCAAAACATTTTGAACCGAGTGGAGAAAAATCCTATGCCATTGTTGTGTGCCGCCTTGCAGCGTGAACGATTGCCAACCCGGGGTTTCAGCATTCCACGTGGAATGGCGTGATTTTGGTGTGAATTTTTATGATGTTAAGTGATTCAAAATGAATTGCTTGTGCTTGTTAATTAGTCCATGTGAGCTAATTTTGGTGTTATTGATGTGAATTAATAACATGATTTAGTAATGGATTAATTATGTTAGTATATACATATTTTATATATTAGCATGTGTGTTTTGTTGGGATTGGCATAATGCATTCCATATGCCTTGGGGCACCACTAGAGATATTAGGAGTGAGTGCATGACATGAAAAGAAAATAAAAAGGAAAATGTTTGTGAAAGGAATTTGAAGGAAGATTTTCCGAGAAGGGTACTTGCTGAGAGTCGTCCAACAGATCGCTGGATGAGGACCATGATTGTTTCGAGTTATCCATCAATTAAGCCTCGAAGGGTAGTCGATATATTCTGGAATCTCGGTAGTAAGTTTTCGAGAACAAAAAGCTTTTGTTTTGAAAACTGTGATTTTACTCGCATTTGGCTTAGGCATGTGTGAGGGAGTCGGTGAGGACTCGGGACATGGGATTGGGCATGTAGACATTCGAGTAGGTTCATGTAATTACTTGGATGTGATTGTTTGCCATGACATGTGCACTTAGGTGGGGAGTAACCCACGTAGGAAATTATCACTACTGGGCGCTCACCCTGTCGAGGGATCACTATTTCAGGTACAGGGAGTGTACAGGAGGACGACGCTCACTAGAGGCCGCGTTTAGAAGAAAACCGGGTTGTGGCTTTGGGTATTCGTTTTGTATAACATGTATTAAAACTCTAAATTTTGATATATGTTTGGTAAAGAGTAATTTATTAACTCTTGAACTATTGTATATAGTTGATGTATTTTGTGGGTATTAATGCAGGGGCCCAAGTGGCCATTATTTTACTCGCATGTGGACCCTGTGTGGTCATTGTAAATTGTTGGGACAGGTTTATACTTTGGGTAGAAGGGCTCCCAGTACAGGGACTCTGCAGATTTTACGTGAGTGGTGTCGGGTTGCAGGCATCAGCTCGTGGGTTGACAGGTTGTCAACGGACCCCCGGGTTTTTGGGCGTCACAGAAGAAGAAAGTCAAGTGATGGCTATTGAAAACGTCTTGGTGAAGATTGACACATTTACCTTCCCCTTGGATTTTGTGGCTTGTGGCATTGAAGGGGATCTAAAAAATTTGAAGATATTAAAAGACCACTTCCTTCCTCCCGAGCGAGCGTAGTTGACATCAACAAAGGCAAGCTCACCTTGCTTGTGGGTGAGGAGAAAACAAAGTTCAATCTTCACCAACCATTACCTTTGACGGAGCAAGAAAGAACCATGTGTAGAAAATTCTACAACTTGCTTCCATCAAAAGGGCACATGTTTGAACAGTCCCCCTTAAGCATAAATGTGTTTGCATCTGCATCACATAAGGAATTGTTTTAGGCATGTCATTTAAACCACCAGCCCACCGATTAAAAGCGTTTTGAGTTTCTTTCCCCTCTTCAAAATCTAGAAGAAATCATCCTTTAGCTAAATGGTTATGAAAAGAAAGTGCTATCCAAGATGGATGATTGGTCAAATGAAAGCACTAGTACTTTTCCAATGAGTCTAACTGGACTTTAAAAATAGAGCAGCTTCTTGGGAAAGCATTGAGCCTCTAAGTAATAAGGATTCTATCCACTATTTCTCTTCCTTTGTCGTTTTCAAAATTACTTTATTTGTTGCTATTTTTTTACTGTTGGGATGAAAATTCCAGCACTGCTTTAACTTTGTTTGTTAGTGTTTTCAGAATAAAGTAAGTTTGAAGCTCAACGTGTTGTCATGACTAGTTTGTAAGAGCAAAAGACTATATCAAGGGGCAGCATACTAATGTCAAGGTCTGAAAATCTTCAAGGTTTCTATTCAAAGTGGCCGAGACTAGAAAGGGGAGTTCAGTTTTCCAAACTCTCTCTATTACCCTTTTACTTTATCGCTTCCTTTTGCTCATTATTAGACATTTAGGACAATGTTCATCTCAAAGTTTGGGGGTGTTTATTTTTGGTTAGTTTATCATGTCACACCCCGCATGTTGCACATGATAACTTTAAGAATGAAATTTTCTGGTGCTTTTATGGATAATGACTTTTTTGATGCTTTCTAACTTACATCTTAATTTTGGTTTATTTTGTAGGTTAGAGTTTTTTTGAGTTAATTGAGTTTTGTTTGAAGTAGTTGGGATGTCAATGAAGATCATAATTGAACCCTTGAGTTATGGACAATATTCAAGATAACAGGACTTAATGCTTAATGAGTTATCTCTCTAATAGGCTATTTAGTCATTGGTTTTTCAAAATCCATACACTTGGTTACTAAGTACCCTTGAAAAGTAGTTTTTGCTTGGGTTAGAAAAGGTTTATGAGAATCCATCTAATTTTGATCTCCATAGGTTCTAGAACTTGTTCTATTATCGTTTGAGGCGAAATCTTAGGCAACACAACAATTGAGAAATGATATTGGTCATCCTTGGAAAGATTGTGCCTTTCAAGCTAACCCTATTAATATGCATATGCATATTCCTCTAGTACCAGAATGTTGAGCGTTAAAGAGCCAAAATTCTGTTTATAAGAACCAAGTTTGAAGCTAATAACCTTCTTATACATCACTATCCCTCAGTAAAGAATCAAACTCACCCATAACATGAGAATTTGAACATAGTGAAATTTGTGGTGAGGAGCAGAAGTTTGGGGAGATTATTTTTTCATAGGAAAAATAACTCCAAATTGGTTGAAATGAGTTAAGTTGAAAATCAAAAGAGGTTGGTAAAAAGGAAGGAGAAAAATAAAAATAAAAAATAAAAAAAATAGAAAAATATCAAGTGTAAAAGAAGCAAAAATACAATAAAAAGTCAAGGAGGAGTGAGTCTAGCCTCGTAGCCTTCCTTCCCTAGAGCAAGTAAATCTAAGGGGTGTCTCAACACCTAGTATCCTAAGGTCAATTGTGGTCTAGGAGCTACATTGATTTAAAGCTCGCTAAGGGTTGGTAGAAAGCTTAAGGGGTTTTGACGTACACCACTCTAATAACCTTGTCTTAAAGAAAAAGGCTTCTTGGTGTTTGCTGCAAGAATGCAGAATTTTTGCAGAAAGGTGATATGAGGAGTATGGAATGATGCACTTAAACAGATTTTGAGTGTCATGGTGCTAATGGTAAGAATCAGGATGGAGTAGGAGCTGTCAATGTAGTAAAACATGTATGTTTAGGTAAGTTTTAGCCTAAAATGACTACTCAACTACCCCTTACCCAAGCCTTACATTACAAGCTTATAAAGACCTACTTGATCTTGAGAGTTGTGTGTGCCTACATTAGTGGAGAGTGATAAGAACAACAAGCTTATGGAACCTGAATAAATTATCTTAGGAGATCCGCTTACTTATCTCAATTCTCAAAAACTCATCTAGCTTGCAATTGTTTGGATAGGGGAAGACCACACACACACACACACACTATTGAGAACCATGATCAAATTTTGTCTATTATGAGATTAATTCACTATTAAAATGAATAAACTATCTTGATCATATTCTCCATATTCCTTGTAAGGGTAATTCTGGAGACACTTATCACATACCCCTTGGAAAGCTTGATTACTCAGTTTTGGTTAAATAAAAATTGTGAAATAAACTCTTCTCTTCCATTGCTTGAGGACAAGCAACTTCTTTCTTTTCTTTGCTTGAGGACAAGCAAAACTTTAAGTTTTGGGGTATTTGATGAGTGTAAAACTCATCAATGTTTTGAGTTCATTTCACATGATATTTTGATTATTTTATATCCATATTCATGTAAAACTCATAACATTTCCTCTAAATTTGGTTTTGCAGGATTTGTTATGGAAAGCAAGTGATTTAGTAAGAAAAGATTCAAAATGTTTCCAAAAAGAGAGTTAATCGGATGTCTCACAGTGCGTCATTGAGAAGATCAATTTTTCTATATCATCTGGAGCATCAAATGGTTCAACTCTACTCATGGTTACATTCTACATTCAAAGAGCTTTCCAACGACACCTTACACGCCCAAATCCGAGTTAAACGAAGAAGTTATGACCCCGACAAATTGGACATAGTTTTTCTAGTTTTTATGTCGCGACAGAAAAAACTATGTCGCGACATAGTTTTTCTAGTTTTTGTGTCACAACAAAAAAAAACTGTGTCACGACATAAACGCTGGAAAAAAACCAAAAAAAGGCCGAAAATGGATATTTTGGCTTGTTTTCAAGCTCATTTCACCCTAGGACTATAAATACTCGTTTTTTAGGTATTTAGGAAAATGGAAAAGGTGGGAGAACACCTCTCATGGGGTTTCTCTCTCTAAACTGCCCATTTTTCTTAGTTTTGCTGCAGATTTTGATTTTTAATAGATCTTAGAATAGTTTTAAAGCAGATTTTTATTTCTATTGAAGAGATTTCGGTGCTATATAACAGAGATTTAGATTTCATTACTGTTCAGACAAAGTTGAAGCTAAAATCTGGATTTTTTTTCTCACTCCTTGTCTTTTGATTTCTTTCTTCATTTTCTTACTTTTTGTTTGATTGGTGATAATTGGAATCCAGTAATGGAACATTAAACACCCTCTAGAGATGGGGATTAATTGTTGAACATTCAGTTTTGTAGATTCTCAGTTATTTTGTGGGTTTGAAGACTGAATTTATATAATTGGTATTGTTCATATAATTAGTTGTTCAGAATATTAGTAGCTTATACCCAGAAAAGAGTTGTATCTTTCTTTCACGATTTTAGGAGGCCCTACGGAGTGACACAGAGATAGAGATTCTGAGGGTAGGCAGTAACTTCAGGGGTATGTTGAATATATTATGGAATTAATGAACTCTAAAAGATTACTTTGATAGATCACTAATTTACTCATGATGTGAGGATTAATTAGATGATGTATCAGTTTAATGTTTAGAGGTCTCACCTCAAATTGACAGAATGATCTTGATCCCATGTTAGCAATTATCTAATCAAGGAAATATAAAATTTTATTAGATTTAAAGGACGAGATACCAATTAGATTGGAGAAGGCTTGCATAATCCTATCTATGAGGGAAAGAATTCTTGATCCTAAGTAGTTTGTGAAGTATTGGAAGAAGAACAATCCGCAAAGGGATGAGATTTTACAAGTAGCTATTTAGACCCATTTGTCCTGAAAAGGAATATGGTGTGTTAATTAGTGAAATGTATAGTGTGTAGAGAAATCCAAGCTAGACTACATTGCTCTTGGACAAATCCAGCATTCAACTCACAAATGTTGCGCTTTCAAGGAAATGCAAATTGTTTTGTAAATAATTATCCCCATCCCTAGTGCCTCTCCTCATACCTTTTAGAATTAAGTATGTTTTTATTTGGTAGATTTTAGGATTAGCTTTAAATCAGTTTTTATTTCAATTAAATTGATTTTATTCCACATCCTATTTGGTCGCCTAAATAGTGAAGAACCCTTGTAGTCGGGGTGATCAAATTCCAATTAGAGAGAACCTCCAATCCTCGTGAGTACGATATCCGGACTTTTAGAGTCCACTTTATTACTTGTATGACCCGTGCACTTGCGGAAAGGGGTTGAGTGTTGGTAATACTTTTTATTTTAGTTTTTGAGTACACTTACTTTTGTTTCTAATCAGTTTTTGAGTAATTACCACATTCACTCCCTTGGCCATATTTTCATATATACATCATTTGGTCTCAACTAGTATTTGGCGTTGTTGCTAGGGACTTTAGTTCAGTCCCTGGTAACCGTGTCTAAGAAATGGTCAACACAATCCTTTGCCACTTCTTAGAGCCACTGCCATATAGTCTTTAGGATTCTTCTTAGTATCACTTGGGAAGACATCCTTTGACTGGTTCTGAATTGCTAGGGCCAGTTGCCTTACTTGTGTCTCCAGATTCTTCAAAGAGACATTTGTATTGGCTTTGGCTCTGAGTTGTGTTTACTTTGGAATGCTACTAACTCGAGCAAACTTTGCTCATGTATATTCGACCTTTTTCTCATCAGCTTATCATGTTCTTGAAAGATTGGGACCTTCTCTGGCCCTGATTCTCAACTCTCTGGTTGTTTTGCTGTTGTCCTTGGAAACCATGTTGACCATGCTGCTGATGATAAAGTGCACGAGGTCATACGCTGCTGCAGGTCCATATGAGAAATTCTCATGGTTTCTCAAGGTTGGTGTGTAGTGTGTTGGAAGATTTGTGTTGGGCTTGCAGTTGTAACCCTTATTGCCATTGATAAATTAAACTTCCTCCTGCTGATAAGGACCATCTTGAGTCGGTCCTTCATCATTCAAAGCTTTTTATTGATCTTCCACTATTCTAACAAGATGGGCAGACCGGTTGCTTCTTTCCTACATGCTAACTTTGTTCATCAAAGCGTCTAATTTTGCCTCTATAGCTGACATTTTGTTCAGCTCTATAACTTCCCAACTTCTTCTTAACTTTGCTACTACTCCACAAGTCTTAGATGGAGCTGCACATGGTTGCTCTTTGCTAGATCTTCTATTAAGCGATTTGCCTCTTGTGCTTTCTTTTGAAGGCTCCATTATCTTTGCATCTATGATTCCTTTGGATGTGTAGTTCATGGCATGGTAGAAAATATCCATTTTCATGATCTGATCAATCCCGTGCATTGAACATATCTTGAGCAGCTTCTTATACCTTTCCTAGGCATTTTAAAGACTTTCATCTTCACCTTGCTCGAATATGATGATTTCGCCTCTCCTCTCTGAAGTGAGAGCATGAGGGAAAAATCTACCCATGAATGTTTCAACCAACTCCTCCCAAGTGTTCACTAATCCATAGGGGATTGATTCAAACCAACTTGATGTTGTATCCCTTAAGGAGAAAGGGAATAGCTGGAACTTAATCACATTAGGTCTAACCTTATTTAGCTTCACAGTGTTGGCCATTCTAAGAAACCTGCTCATGTGTTCATTAGGGTCTTCATTAGGATGACTAGTAAATTGATTCTGCTGGACCATGGTGATCAGTGCAAGCTTAAGCTCAAAGTTGTTTGCTTCAATTGCAAGCTGCCTGACAGCTGAATAATCATATATGATAACAAGTTTCAAAAAAATTTCCATAGTTCTTTGCCCTTGAGGTATGTCTACTTCTTTTGCTGCAATCTGCTGTTGTATCTCCCTTTGCTCTGCCATACCCACTGTTTCAGAAAATCTGACTTTCTTCAGGTTTTTTACTGTCCTTTCCAATTCAGTATCCAAAGGTACCAATTCATATTCTAGTTTTCTATGCATGAGAAGACTTCCTGAAATGAAAACACACTGAAATCAAATAAGATCAGTAGATACATAAATATATCATGATGTGTTTTCATTGAAGATTAGTAGCTGATTCAGCTACTGCAACTTTATATGACCAAATCTAACCAAGTAATTAGCACTGCTACCAAGGACTAACTAAAATCCCCAAGAGTTGTGACAAAAACTTGTTGAGACCCAAGATATAAAACATGTTTTCTGCCTTGTATGTAAATTACCTCATTTGAAAATTGGGTTGGTTAAGATCACTACAGGTGCACAGGTCATACAAGCAATACAGTGGATTTTCAAGTCCATACATCAATCCCACGAGGATCGATTAGAAAAAAAAATTTAAGAATTAACTACCCTCATTACTACTAAAGATTCTTACTATTTGAATTTCTTGATTCTCAAGATAGATTTCACTTTTGAAGTAAAAATGAAGGAATAAATCATAAATGAAATTTCTGAACTACATGATTAGAGAGTTACTATGAATTGAAACATATGGGAAGAAAAACAGTGTTGTGGTCATCACTTTGCAATTTCCAATTGAAATAATGTAATGGATGGGAACCTTGGAGTTGTCCAAGAATCTAATTAGTATAGAAATTGATCTCTCCTAGCTTTATACATTTCACTTTTCAGATTACCACATTTCTATCTCTAGGCCATTAGATTGCGAGAAAAGTTACTTGTAGGATCTGTTCGTCTTTTAAGATCTGACTATTTTTCCTTCTCAGTACTTCACAGTCATTTCTTAGGACTGGAAATTGTTTGCTCCCATGGACAGGAAATTGCAAGCACTTCTACAAATTAAAAGATATCTCAGTTATCAATTAGACAAGAATTTCTTCTTCCCTTGATTAGATTCTCAGCTAACACTGGGTTGAAGTTATTTCTCTTAATCAAGGTGAAACCTCTCAGAATTAAGTTACTAGACCAGTAAGTGGATCTTATGCCTCGAGCACACATTCCTGTTGTCACCCAGGAGAGAGCCTTGAAAGCATAGGTTAGATCACTAGTGATTTATCAAGGTAATCCCAACAGTCCATTAGTTCATATAATATTAGTGTAAAAGTATACACAAGTCAATGCTCATTATTCTCAGGTAGTCTCATCTCTGTGTCACTCAGATGGATTCTTGGAAATTAAAACAATGATACAACTCTTTTTGGATACCAAACACTGATATTTAGAACAGCTCAATGTAGGAGTAATACCAGTTAAATCACTTAAATTTTCCCAACCAAAGCAACATTAACTCTTACAGAAAATAATCCCAACAAAATATTCTTCCCAAAAGGAGCTTACCCTTTCAATTTTGGATCACAAATCACAAAGACTAGTTGATTAAACAAATTCATTTAGATTGTAATCAAAATTGAAGAAAAATGAGTTCCAGAATAAATTCTAGATTTCATCTAAGTTCAATCATAAATAGAACCTGATTTACATGAACACCAGCTTGGAATTCCAGTTCATATCACTGCTCTAATCCTAAATGAATCTTAATCTAGAAACAAATAAAAAAATAAAAGAAAAAAGGAAAAAAAATTTATATATATTCAATGAGACTTCAGCTTTCCCAAAAAGCACAAAGGCTTGATGAAAGCCACTGCAAGCTATGCACTACTCCCCAAAGGCTTCTATTTATAGGCTCAGGTCTTGGACCTTAAAAACGAGGCGAGAATCACGCACTTCGAGAAGCCTAAAATTCCTGCCCTAGCTACTGCTGTCTGAGGATGTCGTGATGATGTCGCGACATCGTAGTTGTCGATTTCGTGGGTTGCAGCTAATGTCGCGACATCAAAGAAATCTGTTTGACACTTCTCATTTTCCAGTGTTGAGTCCATATACGTTATGATGCCAGCGACGCGGAGATACGATGTTATAACAATTAGATGTCCGCGACACTACTATTCTTGTGTTGCGACATTTAGTTAGTGTTGCGACATTGCCCTGATGTTACGACATTGCTGGAACTAAGGCCCTTGCTGGTACATACTTGCACTGATGTCGCGACATTGTTGGAACTGATGTCGCGACATTGATCATTTAAGTTCATTGTGATCATCTTAGGTTGATGTCGCGACGCTGTTGTGATGTCGCGACATTGTATCTTGTTGTTCTGTAATTCTCTCCCAATGTCTGTATTAATGTCACGACATTTATTCGATGATGCAACATTGGATTGATTTCACTATTCAGGCTACTTGGGACCAAGGAACAAAATATCGGTAATTAAGGATATATCGATACTTAGATTTTACGGATATATCGGAAATATTTGTAAATATCGGTGGATATGTTGACAAAAATATCGGTAAAGCGAAAATTAACAAAAATAGTTTCAAATTTATAGAAATACTTTGTTGAACTATAAAAAAGACATAAATAAGCAAATATACACTTGTTGAAGACAATATTCATTATAATTTATCGAGAAATTACATTATAATAGTCATTTAAAACCAAAATGAAGACCGATGTGACTCCATTACATTATTTAATGAAGGGATCTCATCTTTATGAAGACAATATTCATAACAAGATCTTTAAAAATATTTGAGATAAATCACAGAAAAATAATTTGAGAGTCAAATGGAGCTTGGATGTGTATGGATGAGTTTGTAAAGAAATTGTATGATTTTAGAAATATTTATAGAATTTTTTGGAGTTAAAATAGCATTGGATTGTCAAAAAACCATTGTGATTTAATTTTAACCGTTGGATTTGATTTAAGTCAAAATAGTCGATATATCTCCGATATTTATGATATTTTGATATATACGATATTTCTGGAAATACATCTCAGATATTTCAATATTTTCTTGATATTTTCACAAAATTCCTAGCACATGCGCGCGTGAGATATACTCTCGATATTTTGCCAAAATATTGAAAATTTCCGATATTTTGCCAAAATATTGGCGATTTTACCGATTTTTGGCCAATTTTTTGGCCAACCGACTTTCGATTGGCAAAATCGTGTTGGTACCAGCCAGTATTCGATATTTTGGCGATATATCGATCGATATATCTGATTTTTTGTTCCTTTCTTAGGATCGATGTCACGACATTGACATGTTTGTCACTTGTTGATGTTGCGACATTTCCTCTGTAGGTCTGGTCCATTAATGTTGATGTCGTGACATTAGATCTGGTTGCTTTGAAGTCCTCTGCCAGTGTTTTTAGTTGATGTCGCGACATTTATTCTGTGTCACGACATTTGACTTGTCTCACCACTCAGACTGCCTTGATTGAATGTCGCGACACTTCTTATCCGATGTCGCGACATTGGATGTGATGGTCTTCAGCGTTCAAGCTTTGGCTAATGTCGCGACATCGTTTTAATGTTGCGACATTTGAATGATGCAGTCCTTCCTTTAGCTGATGTCGTAGCCATGTTGTTGTGATGTTGTGACATTGGATGGCGGACATAATTTAACTGCTGGAGTTGTTTGTGATGTCGTGATATTTCTACATCAGTGCTTTCCCTTCTCCAGTTAATGTTGCGACATTTCCATAGTTTCAAGACTTTCTCCACAGTATGTCACGACATTGGAAATTTGCTAAAACAATGTTGCGACATTGGCCCCCTTTTTTGCACCATGTTGATTTTTACTCATTTTTCTGCTAAATTCTGCTTATTTCCTTTAAGTTTCTGCAAAACAACAAATATGGGTGAAAGTTCCATAATTCTATATTAAACTGAACATTTAAACCAGAAATATTCTTGAAAAATGGACTTAAAAATAGATGAGTTTTAGACTCATCAGGCATATACGGTTGTTTGCAAACCCTTCTTTCAATAGATACTCGCTAAGGCGATTGTACCACATGTGTTATTCATATAGAGATTGTTGTAATTTGATTGAGCACATACTACTAGACTTTGTATTATTTGCTTTAGGCACTTTAAATCCTTTAAGGATTTTCATATATATGTCATTATCTATGGATTCATATAGATAAGCTATAATGACATCCATGAGATACATATCAAGTCCTTTAGAGACTACTAAGCTTATTAAAAAGCGAAAAGTAATTGCGTTCATGATAAGAGAATATGTTTCTTTGTAATTAATACCAGGTCTCTGCGAGAAACCTTGTGCTACTAATCGCGTTTTATATCTTATGATCTCATTATTTTCATTATCTTTCGTACTAATATCCATTTTTACTCAATAGACTTTACACCTTTAGGTGTTCGGACTACAGGTCCAAAAATTCCTCATCTCATTAACGAGTTTAATTTTGTCTACATATATTTTTTCCATTTTGGTCAATCAGTTCAATGTCGACATTCTTCCATATTTTGTGGTTCAGGATCCTCATCATTTCTTATGATGTCTAAGGCCACTTAGAAGGCAAAAATATTATTGATAACAATATCATTTTGATCCCATTTATATCCCTTGTGCACAGAATTCATTGAGATTTCATAATTTTCAAGTACATGTGCCTCTTCAGGGGCTGTTTCTTTATCTCGAACCACTTCAGGGGTTTCTTGTTCAATATATGCCTCTACATGGGCTTCTTGTTCACCATATAACTCTTCAGGAGCTTTTTGTTTATCACATGCCCCTACATGGGTCTTTTGTTTATCATGTACCTCTTTAGGGGTATCAATTCTCCTTTGTGTTCTCCTCTTCCAGTGAGTTATATCTTTTGAACCAATAGGTCTCCCATGCTTCAAAATTATTTTAGACTCATTTGCTAATTGACTTTCAGGGACATCAATTCGTGCAGGAGCATTTGCAATCGGGATATGTGACTTTGTCACTTTCTTTGTATTAATAAATGCATATGGTAATTGATTGGCAAGATTTTGCAAAGGAATGATCATTTGAACTTCTAGTTCACATTGATTTATACGATGATTAAAATGAGACATTGTAGATGCATTCCAAGTAATTTCTTGCCATTCTTCTGTAACCAACTTTTCTCCCCCTAATGGTGAGAATACACTCTCATTAAAATGACAATCCACAAAGCGGGCTGTAAAAACATCACTTGTTAAGGGTTTAAGATATCTTATGATAGACGGAGAATCGGAGATATCGCATTTCACATGCATATTGAGATTCCAATGTTATCAGCCCACAAAATTCAATTCATATTTAAATGTGAAATGTGACTTAGCAACTAGTCTAAGAGGGGGGTTGAATTGGTTATCTCAAAAAAAAAAAAAAATTGCAAATCAACAAGAAATTTACAAAATTAACTACAAGAGTATGAAATAAAATATAGAGATTAACATAATGCAAACCCTAGGTTTATAGTAGTTCAACCCCTTCTTGTCTACATTCACTTTTTCTCAACTTTAAATCTAGTGAGTATTCCACTATACTTGAGCTTTAAACCAAGCTTGTTCTTTTACACATGGATTTTGGTTCCAATGGGCACTTCACAATATCTTCAAGTCATACCCACTTGAAGCTTTCACTCTTATGCTCAATAAATGCTTTTTCTATCTCAAATGATTACTCAAATATAATCCAAACTATAATGAAAAAGCAAGGTGCACTCTAAGGTATGCAAATGTGGAGTAAATGCACCAAGAAACAAAAACGAGAGTTAATGTGTGAGGGTAATGGCAATTGAAAGCTTTAATGCAATGAATCTCATAGCCATAAATAATCTTCAACAATCAATTTATAGGGATGAAGTCTCATATAGCTTTTTGTCTCAAAGTCAGTCGACCTGTTGACCTTCATTTAATGCACAACAAGTGACTATTTATGACTGTTACTTCAACTGGTTGCCCTAATTGGTCGATCGGTTGCTCGATTGGTTAAAAAAAAAAGCATAGCTATTTGGAACTAAAGGGTCAAGATTGTACCTCTTTCGGATGAAACAAGTTGACCTCTTGGACTGAACCGATCTACCGCTTGTAACCGGAATACCAACTGGCTGACCTTACTGCTCAATCAGTTGACCTCACTGCTCAACCAGTTGACCTAAACATCTCAACCGGTTGCTTGTTAGAATTTGTCGTTTTGGGTCATTTTCAACTCCTTTTTGCTCCAAATCGATTCCAAACTTTAGATAATGAAGATTTTGAAGAAGAATAATCTTCTTATTTTCATTACGTCAGTTGAAGAATATTACATCCTTATTTACATGATCCTTATGACTAAAAAAGTAACTAATAAGGAAGGAAAAATTAGAGAATCATGACAAACATATAGGAAAATCTGGATTCTCCAAATAGGAAAATTTGAATTCTCTAAACCCCTTGTTTCTTTACATAAATAAACATAGAATAAATTGTAAATAAGGTAACTTAGAGGGAAAATCAAAACTACCTCTCAACTTGGGTTGTACATATTGTAAATACCAAACTTGTTACACAATTCCTCAAATTACAGTCCTTGCAAAGCCTTTTTCAAGATGTCCGTAAGTTGCTCTTGAGTGGGAGTATAGACCAATTGCACCTCTGAGTTCTCAATCTTCTCTGCTATAAAATGTCAATCAATCTTCACTTGTTTAGTTCTATCATGATGAATTGGATCCTTTGCAACGAAATGCTAATGGTAAACATTATCTTTGTAGCTGGCCGACTTTTCAAACTTCATTCGGAACTACGATTAAAACTAAATCGATTATATTCCCTCTGGTGCTGTTGCTAAGGCTCTTAAGTTCTTCCACGGCCTTTGCGTTTGGAAACAATGGGTGTTTTTACTTCTCCATGTTACAAGATTTCCCCAAACTAATGACCAATACCCTATGGTTGACCTTCTGTCTGTCTAGCTTCTTGCCTAGTCTGCATCAGATTATGAACTATATCTCTACACTCATTCTTCTTAAACAATAACCCTCTTCCCCATCTTTAGATACCTGAGAATTTGGTGCACAGCTTCCATGTGCTCCTCCATAAGGTGGTTCATAAATTGACATACGACCTCCTTGCAAGTAATCAATCAAACTATATGGAGTGAGCTAAATGAGTCCTCTCAACTGCTTGTCGATGCAGTCCTTTGTCTTGGAAATCACTTCCTCTTCACGATCTGCGCCTTTTAGAGACCATAGGGGTGCTTGTAGGTTTACACCCTAGCATACGAGTCTTTTTGAGTAAATCTAAAGTATATTTGCATTGAGAGACAAATATTCCCCTTTTTTGTCGAGCCACTTCCATGTCGAGAAAATAGCATAGAGGACCAAGATCTCTTTCTTCAAATTATTTTGCCAAGGATCGTTTATTCTCAATCTTCCCTCATAATTTCTAGTTATAATGATATCATCAACATACCTGATGAGGATGTAATTTTTTTCTTAGGAGATTGCTTCTACAAAAGGTGTATGAGTCAACTTGACATTGAATAAATCCATGTTCCTTCTTGATCATGAGAACCTGCAAACCCACAGCAGAGAGATTGTTAGAAATCATCTGAGCAATGAAATTTTGAACCTTATCATGTCATTCTTGTTTTGTGAGCTTGAAAATTTCCATACCAGGCTTCCCTGTTCCAATACCTCCATTAAGAAAGACATTCTTTATATCAAGTTGATGAAGTGGCCAATCCAAGTTTGCTGCTAATGAGAAAAGTATTCGAATTGTGTTAAGCTTCGCAACTTGAGCAAAATTCTCTTGGTAATTGACACCATAGGATTGAGTAAAGCCCCGTGCTACTAACTAAGCCTTGAGCCTTTCGATTCTCCCATCTGCCTTATGTTTCATAGTAAAGACCTATTTACAACTTATCGCTTTCTTTCCTGGATGGAGTTCAATAATAATCCATGTAGATGTATTCTCCAAGGCCATGATTTCCTCTTGAACAACTTATTTCCAACCTAGATGAATCAAAGCCTCTTGAATGTTTGCTGGAATTTTAACATTATCTAGCCTTGAGATGAAAGCTCGATAGGGCTGAGAAAGGCCTGCATATGATATAAAATTTTTGATCGAATGTTGAGTAAAAGTTCAAGTACATTTCCTCAGGGCAATAGGCAATTCCAAATCATCCATGGTCTAAATCTCCTCTGATCCCTTTTGTTTCAGCTCATTTTTCCCTCATGTGCTTGTTCCTACAGTCATTGGGTCTGATTCATATTCTTGGATAGGTGTAAGATGTGTCAAGGTCTCAATCTCTCGTAGAGATTGTCTTTTTCTCCTAGTGTATACCTAAAGCTCTCTAGTTTCTACAATAGGATTAAACATACTCGAAGAAGGAATATTAGGCTCGGATGAGTGAGAATTAGAATCAGGGAAATATACACAAAGTGAACTTAATGGAAATTCTATGGATAACAAACTCGAGTTCGACATAAGGATAGACTCAAGAGCTTGTGGTTGTTCTAGCAAGGAATCCTTACTCCAAAATTGAAGTTCTTTTTTGTTCTCCCCTTGAATTTCAAGTTCGGAAAAATAAGGATTTTGTTCAAAGAACGTCACATCCATTATTTTAAATACCCTCTGTGTTAGACAAAAACACTTGTACCCTTTCTTATTTGCAGAGTAACTAATGAAGACACATTTTATGGATTGTGGATAAAGTTTACTCATGTTTTGAGGATACACATAAACAAAAGTAGAACAACCAAAAATTTTGAAAGGAAGATTAGAGGAAAGGACATGAGCATGAGGGAATATTTTAATGAGGGCTTGACGTGGTGTTTCAAATTTTAGAACACAAGATGGTAACCTATTGATGAGATATGCAGAAGTAAGAATGGCTTCCCCCCACAAATATTTAGGAACCCCAGTGGAAAACATCGGAGATCGGGCTACTTCCAGCAAATGACGAATTGTCGGATTTTAGAATTTGGATTTTGGTATTGAATTATGTTTAGACCATGGAATTGAATGCTCAAAATATTCTATCAACTTCTGATTTTTCTTTCATAAGGAAAACCCAAGTGAGTCGTGTATAATCATCCATAAATGTTACAAACCACCATGCCCCATTAATATTTTTTACTTTAGAGGTCCCCAAATATCACTATTAAATAAGGTGGATGGTTTTGATGGGCAGTAAGGGACACTTGGATAGATAGAATGAGTGTGTTTCGCAAGTTAACAAATCTCACAGTTAAAAAATTTTGAAATTTTATTGATAAATAAATGAGGGAACAACTTTTCAAGGAACGTAAGGTTTGGATGACCCAATCGATAGTGTCATAGCATGACTTCACTATCTTTATTAACACTTGAATTAAAAACAAACTTAGGATTGAAATTATGAAGTGACTAACTCTTAGAAGGACCATTGCTCGTAAGTGAGGCTTTTCTAGGTTAAGCTATCGTGAGGAGATAAAGTCCCGAGCACATCTCAACACTGCTAATCTTCTTCCTCGAACCTAATTCCTAAAAAACACACATATTTGGGAAAATTTTAGTAAAGTAGTGATTATCACGAGTTAACTTGCTAATGGATATTAAGTGGCAATCAAGTTTAAGGGCATGAAGCACATATTTTAGGGTGATTTCACGTGAGAGTTGAACCAATCCAATCCCAGCCCCCTTAGACAAAGAACCACCAGCAATGCGTACTGTAAGGTTGGTATGACATGGTTGATAGTCATCGAATGGAGCTCATCTCCCGATCATATGGTCGATGCCCACAGTGACAATCAATGTTTTGTTATTCCCCGTGAGAATCTGGAAAATAAATTACCTGCTTGTGCATGCATGCTAGTAGATGGTGTAGCAACAATGTGATGTTTAAAAGCTTTTGAAGCACTTCAAGTTGTCCCTTAGTGAAAGGACTTGACTTAGTAGTAGGTGACTATTTCTTTACTGCAGTGGCTAAGTTTGCATGGTTGTCTCTATCATGATACGCTTTGATGGTCTCGATAAGGCTGTGTCGTGAGTTAATCACTCAGCATTCATCTCAGCTGTGGGGATAGTCTTAGTTCATATCGCGATATTTACTCTGCTTTCTCGGTCGATAAACTTAAGTATAATTCCGATCACTATCTCTATATCTATCCTATCTTAATCGTTAGAAATTAAAATAATCAAAAGAAATTGTAGGTCTCATTCTCTTGTAGATACTCCTAATGCTATATCAACATTCTCTTACACTAAAAATGTTGTATAACTATATCCATCTAAATATCTTCATGATATGGCTCATCAATAATCGGTTCCTCCTAGATTATCAAATCATAATGACTATCCAGAAAAATAATCAATCTATTTGAAATATGAAAACTCAAGCTTAGGTCCAATATTCCTCAAACACTAGCTAACTTTCAAGGTTCATTGCTCCCACTAATCACATCATTCTCCAAAAATCTTGCATTATGACCTTCTATGATCTCAATAGCATGAGAATGCCAAAATTTGTATCCTATAGTATTTTTTGTATAGCTAATGAAAAAATTATTAATTGTATTTTTAGTATAGTTTCTTTTCTTGTGGATTATAAACTTGGATCTCATGTATCTCTTCTAGCCCTAATTAAAGATATTTGTACTGTTGTGGCATGTGGCTCATATTAAGGCTAAATATCAAGTTGGGGGTGCGGGGGTGTGACACCCCAACCTAGCACCTCTATGTTAGGAAAGGGTGTCACGAAACTATAGACTTTAAACCTGATTAACTGAGTAGTTCTAACACATTCCTTAAAATATAATCATTTAATTTAACATATATTACAAAACCATACTATCCTACCCCACTATTTGAGGCGCTCAAAATATCACTTACATATTATTTACAAATCCTTTTCGTTGTACACACAAAAGTTATATACAAATATATTGCTTAGAGTAAATTAATGCAAATAGAAACATTACAGGAGCACCTATCGCTAAGATGGCCCTTGATGTTGATGGTTATATCTTGTCTGAGGCTCTTTACTCCACATCATAAACACCCGTGCTAAGTATAAAACTTAGTGAAGATCCTTACGCATGGATGACCACTAACCATGATCATCACATTCTAATACTCATGTAACTTGCTATGCATATAGCAGCAGCATATATATATATATATATATATATATATATATATATATATATATATATATATATGTAATCATATAAACTTGTAAGTTACCATAATTCATGAACTTACCACAATTAAATAATTTAATTCATTATGTTAATCTCATGTTCTATGCTAACTTTCTGTGCTTTATCTATCGAATTCCATATCATTTTAGTCATAGTATTAATGACTATTCAAGTATTTTATATTTCCATTATATTTTACAAATTACTTATGTTTATGATTCATATTTCATTTATCAATATCGCTTTATCTCTTTTTACATGTTTCATTTATCAATATCGCTTTATCTCTTTTCACATGTTTCATGCCTGCATATTCCAAAGAAGTGGATACGGGAAATAACTATATGTATCCGAGGGTACTATCACTGTACAAGATAGTGATCTCTATCTGTGCTTTATTGTATGACCCAAACGAGGTCCATGTCATCAACCGAAACAGAGCCAACTATATCTGTATGCTGCAACAACTGTATCCCTAATAGACATACCCATCTATCCATCTACCCCCGGCCGCATGCACCCATGACATATTTAGTATTATATTCAGAGGCATGAATAACTATTGTTATCATGTATGCATATGAGATATTCACTATCCATTATTCTCATCTTCATAAAGAATACTTTCACATATCTCTTATCATCATATGAATGTATTCTATGCTTCTTTATATAGCAACTACACATGTATTATCTTTTCTTCACATGGCTAGATTCATGTCCATTATTATTCCATTCTATTTATTCCATATTATTTAGCATTAAATCATATAACTTTTAGGTCAATTTCTTTATCTCACTCAACTAAGTTATATTGACTTATTTTCATACAAAACCATCTCCACTAATACTTTGGGAGTATATATGGATGTCTCGAAATCCTATAGAAAAGGACATGAAAATCATTTCCCAAAACAGGGTCCGACTTCACTTATTTTCTAGGTACAATGAGTTCGAAATCTGAATATGCCTCCTTCATGAAAATTGTTCCTCTATGAATCTATTTTACTCAAAAATTGGAATCACTCCAGTTGAATCATCCAAACTTAAGTTATGGCATTTTAATGTCAAACTAGTCTATTTGCCCAATTTACACTGGTAACTGACTGTGAGACCCAATTGCAGGGTCTTAACTCCATAATTTGACAGTGGTTCCTTCTACTCATTTGAAGCTATGGTACTAAGCTTCTCAAATTGGAATCATCCAATTTTGAGCACCAAAACTCAATATATGTCCTAAACAATCGGGACAACTCTGTTTTCAAAACAAAATCAGTAATTGGTCTTTAGACCCAAATTCGAGGGTCCTTAAGTCATATTAATACTTTAGGCTTTTCTTGGAAAATGTGGTCACAGGTCTTAGGTTTCCTCTCCAACTAGAATTTCCTAAATCGGGTCACTTAGGGTTTTTGGGAAATTTTGACAGCATCTCTCATAAACCCCAACATTTCCTTTGTACTAAAACTCCTCAATTGAGGACCACAAACCAAATAACAATTACCAACAACACAAACCACAATGAATTGATCTTCAAGGGAGTCCCGTATATATTTCTTGGTCACCCCAAGCTCTAACTCTCTTTTCCTTCTTCATTTCTCCTCTTGCTCCTTTGCTACAAACCTTGGAATGTTAGAAGCAAAATGATGAGGAACCAACCCTAGCGAGGACTGGTTTTTCTTTCCCATTTTCTTCCTCTTTCTCTTTTCTCTTTTCTCTTTTTTCTTTTTCCTCCATTTTTTCCCCTATTTGGCCATACCCATGGGAGTAAGGTTTCTCCAATTAACTTGATGTTTCTAAAGTGTTCTAGAATGGGGCAAGTGTCCCATTCCATCGGGTTCACCCCATTTTCTGCCTCTGGTCCTCTCCCTCCATAATATAGGAATTCATTTGTCTATCCCAACATTCACCCACATTCTTCATAATTTATTCCCACTATGTCCTCACTTCACAAAATTACCATTCTACCCTTGGTCTTTGAAATTAATTCCATTTATGCCTCTCTTTTTTTTGCATTAATAATCCTTTAATCATGCATTAAACTACTAGGGTTAACTTCGGGGTGTTACAGGGGGCTTTGCGCCCATGGTATGGTACGATGTATTTAGGGTATAGGGGTATTTTTGTAATTTGGTCATATACAGGGTTATTATAAATACCCTTCTATGTAACCCTATTTGGTGATAGTGAAAATGTTCAAGCCGCTATTCCCGTGGATGTAGGCACACTATCAAACCACGTAAATCTATGTGTATTCTTCTCGTTTTTCCTTCTTCAATCCTTACCACAATTCCTACACGATTTTCAACATGTACCATAATTAAAGAAATATCCAATGAAAAGCCTATATAGATGCAGATTGGGAAGGATTACTAATTGATAGAAGATGTACTATAAGATATTGCACTCTACTTGAAAGTAATTATTCACATAAAGGACTAAGGGGCGCTTGTTTTTTTTACTTAATGTTGAATATAACTTTTATTTAGTTGAATGCTGAATCAGGCTTAATAGTATTAAGTATTAAATCGGTTGTTTTTTCAATATTGTACTCCTATAGATTATTAAGTTTTTTGTTTTTTATATGCTTAAAATCAACATCTTAAATATATTAATAAAAATAATTTAAGTTCGTACTTGTTTGTGTAATAATGATATAACTTTATTATTACAAATATTTGGCATTTTCCAAAGAATAGAAATATTTGGTTAAAAGACCTTAAAGAATGGCTCATAATGGACGAAAATGCCATTTTCCATTTCATGTATTTACTTATATCTTTGAAAAGAAAGTGTTATTTTTACAATAAAACAATGAGGGTATTTTTGTGAAATGAGGTACAAAATTAATGTAATATGAGATAGTATTTACTCAAGTGCCTATGATGGTCTATTATGAGAACAATGCCACCATAAACATAGCACATAATTCAATGCATCATGATAGAACTAAACATATAGAATTCAAGTACTTCTTAAAAAAAAATGGACAATGCATAAATTTGTACTCATTTTTCTCAACTTTTTCATAATAAGGCTTTTCTTTATAAGGAGGTGGGTGATTTTTTGTTATTCTTGGCCTGAAATCACCCCTCTATACCTCTGTTCCATTTTTTTTCTCAATAAAGTGGTTCTTCCACACAGATCTAGGTTTTTATATGTTTTTTCGTGATTTAGTCATCGCCTTGGTGCACGTATGACTATCGCCGCCAGGTGTACGCAAGTTATCGCTCTGCATGGTTGTGTCGCCTTTGTACGTATGTTTTGGTTTTAGCCGCTAGTGCAAGATTTATTTGTGTTGCTCGGGGCAATTTGAACGAACAAATTATATTCGATTAGAGATAAGAAATCAAATCAATGATCATTGTCAGTATGCTACGTAACTGGAATTAAATGTACTATAGTCACAATAGTAATATCAAATGTGCAGACTCAACTATCAAATGTATAGGCTTTGAGTCGTTTCATTATGCTATTAACCTGGATGTTGTTTCATCCTTTGTGGTTTTTAACAATTTTGATTCCATGTTTTTATTGATATATTACTAGTTGGAATCAATGAAATTATTTTTCTCTTCAAAAAAAAAAAAAAAACTAAAAAACTAAGTTGTTGGCCTACTTTCTCAGTAAGGACCTATCAAATTCAATATTTCATCAAATTCAATATTTCATCAATTCTTGGACAAGCATGGCATGCAAAATATATTTGCATCCACTTGAGGGGATTGTTGAAACCCTAGAATTATGCCTCTAGACAAATTATATAATTTCACAACTTTGTAAATATCCTAATGTAATCTTAATAAGTGAAAATATAGAATAACATTCATTAATATATTTTGTTAACAAAATTTCAAATAGTAAAAAATAATGTAACTTTTGAAAAAGAAAAAAGGATGGTAATTCTTTAAGAATAAATGTAGAGTCATTGTTAATCAATCATATCCAACCGAAACCTTCCATATACTTCTATCATCATAAGTGAATGGGGTTGGAGCCAAGCATCAGTTTGTTTTGTGAATGGCTGAATAAATCAATAAATAAATGAATGAATTCATTTGTTTAGGATCAATGAACAATGTTTTTTGAATACAGAAAATGAAACATTATTCACTGAGCAACCAAAGAATGAACTTGCCAACCTCATAAACAACAAATGAGATTCTCTCCTGCTACAAAGAACAAAAGAATTTACCAAATTAAACAGAAAAAAAAAAAAAAAAAAACTCTAGAGTAGACCATAGTTTCCATGTTGTGGCATTGAACTTTGTGGTTGTACAAAAAATGGATCTCCAAATGGATTAGAAGAGGCTGTGTTCTGCATCTGCATCGGTTGTTGAGGATACTGAGGCAGATGCTGGTGAGGTATCATGGACATCATGTCTTGCTGCTGCTTGTACTGTTGTTGTTGGTAGTTTGGTTGCTGGTATTGTAATTGTTGCTGCTGTTGTTGCAAAATCATTTGTTGTTGTTGTTGTTGCTGCTGTTGTTGCAAAATCATTTGGCGCTGATTTCATCAAGGCTGCTATCTGCACATCGGGTGGATGGTGCTATGCTATTTGACATTGAGAACGGATCGTTCATTTCAAATGGATTTGAAGGATTTTGCACGCTCGTTCCAAATCCATATCCAGCATTCTGCTCCTGTATTTTTCTCCTTGCGCTTTCGTCTTCATACAAGCTATCTAGTAATAGCTTGTTGAACCCACCAGCCTGATCCCAAAACCCAGAACCCATTCATGATCAAGTAATTTGGTGAAAAAGAATGATATATAGTAAGCAGGTATTCACGTTCAATCTTTTAATCAATTTTTAACTTGGTCGATAAGACCTATCTCAAGTGGTTAAGAGTTTAGACTGACATAGGGAGGGGAGGGGTCCAAGGTTCGAGTCCTAGTGGGGACAAATTTGTGAGGAATAGAATAGAATACTATGATGTAATGCAAAGTGAATATATGTCAAAAAAAAAAAAAAACTTGGTCAATAAACATCCGAAAGAAAACCTAGAGTTAGCTAAGTTGCAAACTATCTATACTTGTTGGGTTGAGAATGTCCAGAACTTTCCCTGGAAACCATAGAACAAGGTAGAATTTTGGATGGAGCAAAGAGAACAAACCAATTTGATGTCTGGTGCATGGCTGATATCGCGACTTGGTGTGGTAACCAGTGATAGCTCCCACCCTGAAGCATTCGCCCCGCCAAAGTCCCCCCATCCACTGTTCACTGCAGAAGCTGGATCGCTGCCTGGAGAATTTTTCCAAGATATTAAACGATAGTTACACCACATTTCAAAGAAAACCAATGATAAATCAAATGGTTGAATCAGTAGAAGAAGGCTACAAGCAGAATATTCTCCTAAATAACAATCCTATTCCTTGTTACATAGAATGAACTTTTTGATAGGTCACATTGAATGGTACCAACAATATTTCCAACTCCACAATTGGCAATCTTACATGTCCTCATTAATTAGTCATCGAGTCTCAAAAAACATTCTTCATCACCATTTAACAAGTTTTTTTCTTCTGAAATGAAAGATAATAAAAATTATAGTAATAGAAATGCGAATTATGCAAGATCTATATGTTACATCATTTGAGGACATTTCATTCATTAATATGAGCTGACCATGATTAGTGCTTGGAGCTCCCTTTGTACAATTGTATGATAAAAATGGAGATTGGAAACTGACAACTCCATATCATATTGTTAGATCAGGAAAAGATAAGAAACTTGAACCTTTTGTGACCCTTTACCAAGATTTTCATGAAAGATATCTATGCTCGAGTATGATGGCAGTGTCTTACATGCTACACTCTATGAAGCATATTTTTAGCCGTCCCTCTTTCCTAAACATAGTAAATATCATGAGCCTCCATTCTTAGTTTGTGGCTACCGGCTTTCTTATTTTTAGCATCAACTGTATAATTTAAGAATTCCAGGATTTGAAACAGTAAGTGGTAGACTCAAAACTATTCCTGGTGTAAATGAATTCCATCCTCCCAAGGTTGGTCGTCAACTTACCGGGATGTGAACTCACAAAGAGCCAATGCATTGCTATTCTCTAGTTCTTATAGCTGGATTGATCTCACTAATCCCTAAGCACAAGTTTCAAGACTAATACACATAAGATGGTTTCAAACAATTTAAAGATGAATAAAGGTATAAATGCAAAATTTACCAAAATATCTCCTGTAGTGTCCATTGTGATCAGTGGAGGAGCTTCAACCTCATTTTTGGTTTCAGGTTCTTCTTGTGTCTCTACCACTGGTTTTTCATCAACTTCTACTTGTTTCTCAGCTTTTGGAGGTGGAGGCTCATCAGGTTTCTGAGGCTTAGGTTCCTGATAATCCTATTATTTGAAATACAAAATCATTACCAAAACTTATATAGAAAGTGAAGACACAGGGCTGAAGCTATTGAATACGCCTAAACAAAGTCATTAGTTGTGAACCAAATATGATGTTAGAGATATACATTCGACTGTAAATGTCCGATCTTTTCCTGAGAATTCATTTGACACATGAAAAATAAGTTTGTTCAACTATTTAAACACCAGTTTGTTAAACTGAATTGTGAAAATTTTGAACTAAAAGATTAAAACCTTTGAAAAATCAAGTTGTTAAAATCCAACTATCTATTTTTCAACTTGGATATGTTTAAGGTAGATAAGCAAAATATCCAGTTAGTTATTGAATTAACAATCATGTGTCAGACCTTGCTGATGGGATGCTAAAATATATTGTATCAGACTATCAGTTCATTATACCAAATAATTCCAACTTTCAATCTGCTTTGCTTGCTGCATTATCAAAGCATGACAAGGTCTTTCATTGTACTCAAGAATAAATATTTCTACTTTAATCAATGCATTCTCAATCTTTATAATCAATACATGGTTTTCCAAAAAATGTGTGTTCTAGAAACAAGGCTCCCAGACATCAACAAGGGAGACTTCTTTAGGAGCAGTGGGTGGGAAATATCAAATTTGACACATCAAAGTGGGAAGTATTTTACAAAATTACAACTTGATCCCAAAAAGGGTGTTTTCAATAGTTAACCCAGTTACAGGATCTGAATGATGCACCTTAACAAGATGTTATTTTCTTCATAATGCACTCATTGCACCTTCAAAGAAAAAAAGGTGCAAGAGCAAAGCTCAAAATTCGACTATTGTGGCTTAAACATCATGGCAAAGGGCACCAAAAGTGTTAGAATGTGTCTCAAATTCCTAATTAGTATAGATTTCTTTTTGTGAAGAATATTGCATAGTATCTCTCTTAGATTTATGTATCATTGTAATATTAGATTTTCTTGTTGAATAAGGAAAGATTTTATACACAAAAGAAAAATTAGGATACTATAAATATTTTCGGGTCAAAGAGGGTGAAAGCAGAGAGAGAGATACTTATGCAAAGATGATGGCTATGTAGAGGTGAAGGATACTATTATTGGTGATTTATATTCAAATGAGATATGTGTGATCAGGTAAATATAGATGCTTGTAAACTTAAATGTTAATTGATATGGTGTTCTATAGTTGTAAGGAAGATATCCCATGACATAACACAGCTACTAAAACCTCGTGCATTTTTTTTTTTTTTTTTTGATAGGCAAAAAGCAAGCTTCATTAAAAAGCTGAAAAGGCAAACCCGAAGTCTATTGGGAGTAAACAAGGGAAGGCCCCATGCCTAAACAAATAAGAGGGTAGAGCGAAAACAAACCACCCACAACCAAGTTAGCTCCTAGAAATTGACCTATACACACTCATAAGGGATGTAACAATAGAAATATCCACATTTGGAATAATCGTTGCCCAATACGAAAGAGAGCTAGAGATAATGTAAAAATAGAAATATCCATATTTGGAATAATCGTTGCCCAATACGAAAGAGAGCTAGAGATACAGTATTTCAATTTGTTGAAAGAAAAGGCTTCTTCTTCGAACACAATTCTATTCCTTTCTTTCCAAATCTCCCAAAAGATGCTGAGAGGGGCGGCCCACCACAAATTTTTGATGTTCTTCTTCACAGGGAATTGACCCCAACCATAAATTAGATCTTTTACTGCGTAGGGACAGAACCAACTGACTCCTAACACTAAGATAAGGTTAACCCATAAGTCCCAAATTGATGGCAGTGGATTAAAATATGATCTAACCCTTCCTCTTCTTTTCTACAAAAGGGACATATGCTTGCTAACCGGTAACCTCTTCTTAATCAAGCTGCGATTGTGCTAACACTTTTCTCCCCACCAAAGCCCCAGTAAAACCCACTTTTAGTGGGGTAAGATAGTACTCCCAACAATACGGGTGGGGCTTTGTGGGAGTCTAACCTCCAACTGGCTACAATACACTTTCACTGAGAACTGACCATTCTTATTCCCTTTCCACACTATTCTGTCCTTTTTCCGCGGGATAATAAGTTTATTATTGGTTAGCCTGATAAAATTCTGAACTTGATCCAACTCCCATTCATTAAAGGCTCTTGAAAATCTCGGATTCCAAGCTCCATCCTCTCTTGAAGACTCCCACACCTCAGCCACCTTAGCCCCTTTTGTCCTTGCAATGTTGTAAAGAGTAAGGAAGGAGGCACAAAGGGACACCTCCCCACACCAAACATCTTCCCAAAATCTGATTCTCTTTCCTTCCCCAAGTTCGAAAACCAAGTCTTGTTTTAACTTTGCAGCTTCTGCATTTATACCTTTCCACAAACTCATACCAAAGACGCTCCTTAGGTGGGTTCTCAAAACCAACCTCCTCGCTCCCAGACTAAACCGATAACATTTTTCCCAAATTGTTATCCTCTTCACCAAACCTCCAGCCCATTTCCCCAACAGCTTGCTCATGAGAATCCAGTTTCTAATGCCTAAACCCCCCTCCTCATTGCTTAAGGCACTGCCTAATTTATCGATGGATCTTCCTCTCCTCAAGCATTTGCTCTCAAAGGATATCCTATGAATTTTCAAGTCTAGTACTCACACCCCTGTGCATCCGAAGGCGACATTAGGTAAATCATAGTCACAATGTGCTCCTAATGAGAGTGAGCCTTCCCTGGATGTGCTACCTTTTCCACATTGCTAGCTTTCTCCAGAACTTCTCTTCAACACCATCCCACACTAAAACAGAGGCTTGCCTACTTCCTAAGGGAAGACCTAAGTAGGTTGTAGGAAGTGCCCCTACTTTGCAACCAAGCTTAAGGGCTAGCTGGTCTACGTTTTCCATTGGCCCCACTGGCATAATGACACTCTTCTCCAAGTTTATTCTCAACCCAGAAAAAGCTTAGAACCACAACAAAATCCAGCAGAGGGAAGATAGTTGATCTTCAGAGTCTTTGCAGAACACAAGAGTGTCATCAGCAAACAACATATGATAAATTTGCAAGGTTTCCTCACTTCTTCCCACAAACTTATGGCCTGACAGGGAAACCTCTAGTAGAGGCTTTCGCAACAAGAATGGAAAAAACCTCCATACCCAAGACAAACAAATATGGGGATAGGGGGTCCCCTTGTCTTAGCCCCCTTGAACTCCTAAAGAAACCAGCAGGGCTACCATTTACTAGGATTGAGAAGGAAGTAGTGGTAATACCCCATTTTATCCAAGAAATCCACTTTATGCCAAAACCCATTTGTTGAAGAACCGTGAAGAGGAAATTCTAACTGATCTGATCATAAGCTTTTTTGATATCCAGCTTACAAACGATGCCTGTTTCCTTCTCCTTTACCATGGAATCTATGATCTCATTAGCTATTAAAGAAGCGTCGAGAATCTGCCTCCCCTCCACAAAGGCATTCTAAGCTTTATTGACTAGGCAGCTCATCACCTTTTTTAGTCTGTTTGCTAAATCTTTTGAAATTAACTTATACAGGCTATTCACCACACTAATAGACCATCACCTCGTGCATCTTTGTATGGATTATTTTGTCTTTATGTTCCTGAATTAATATTATTTCAGATTAAAGCCAAGCAAGACAACAATCGGGACACAGTGGTCCATATTTAGCTGTAATGGGTGAAATCCTTGGATGCCGAACAAAGGTGGTGAGCGTTAATTAGTTGACAACAAATCCATGGTCATGCTCTATCAAAAAGGCGATGTAACAACCTGCCCCAACCATGTAGATATTGTCCACTTTGGGCCGAAGGGGCCCTCAAGGCTTTAAAACATGTTTACAAGGTTAAGAGGAGTTCATACTTATATAGTCTCAGGAACTTTCTCCTGTATCCATCAGATGACAAGCAAAGGTGTTTCGGATCTTCATGTACTGTCGCGCCCACAATGAAACCGAGTCAGTTCCTAGATAAGAGCAACTCTCAAGGCAAGTCCCACATGAAGGAGTGTGCTAGAATGCATTAGAGTCAAGAAAATTTTCGGGGTATGTAGAGTGATGGATGGATGATTGCTTCGAGAGGAGGCTCACGGTACTTTTTGTTTGAAGGAGGATTATTAGAGCTTCCACTTCGATCTCAAAACACACAAGTGATGAAGATAAAGGAATTTTAGTTCAAAATGGAGTCAATTGCTCTTTCATGAGGATGTGATGGATGATTGACTTGATGAAATTTGATTCAAGGTGGAGATAGCTAGAATGTATCTCAAATTCCTAATTAGTATAGATTTCTTTTTGTAGCGTACCCTTGTAAAGTATATCTCTTAGGTTTACGATGATTGTAATATTATATTTCCTCGTTGATTAAAGGAAAGATTTCCTTATATGATAAGGAAAAGTATTAGGATATCACTATAAATATTATGGGTTATGAGGGAAAAGCATGAGAGAGAGATGATTTGTAGTAAGGCTATACGAGGTGTGTGTGTGTGAGGAAAACCGGATAAATCCAAGAGAGCGAGGAATTTCCATTTGCCTGTAGATGGATACAAGGAATGGGAAACATGAATGTCATAGAACCCAACAGACAAGGTTTATCCTCCTGTAGTATTTTCTATAGGAAATACTCTCTTATTTGTGGATGTGTTGTCACAAACCACGTTAAAACCCTCGTGCATCTTTGTATGGGTTATTTTATCTTATGTTCTGAATTAACTATTATCTCCATTAAAGCCTTCACAAGCACTACAAAAGGTCAAGTAACATGAAATGTATGGTGAGATAAAAGTTCCAACTTAAAGATGATGAGGATGTGATTAAAGTGTTCAGATATGTAAACATTCTAATTTCGCTTGATAGGGAAAAAAAATTACTTATTTTCTTCCAAATATCATCAAGAATCGATCCTGTCAATTAACTTATACATACTCACGGTCAAGACTGAAGTCATAAGAACTTTGCAAAGCCACTGAAGAAAATAATAACTGCCCATACAAAGGAAAAAGAAGGAAGAAAAAGTTGTTGCAAGGTTCATTAAGGAGGAAAAGGTGTAGAGAGATGTTTCCTATTCTTCAGAGTCCAAATAATATGTACTCATTAATGATCTTCTAGATAAAATCGACATAAATATTAAGGAACACTCTGCTGTGATTTGTTAAGAGGACAGAAACCCGTAGCTGTCTTGGGTTGGAGTAGGAATCAGATTTGTTTCTTCATCTAAAGCCCTGACATTTGTCCTTGTGCACTTGCAACAATGCATAACATGGATGTGGGGGAGATGACTTGAATGTGTTTATAGAAAGGAGATGCGCCAGAATGCATGGATGGGATCCATAACTTGACTGTCATAAGCGGTAGCAAGTCTGGTGGCATATTCAAAGGAATTGAGTCCATAGAGAGATATTGGTGATTACTATGGAAAAAAAATGTGGTTTCATAGTTGTTGAGTAATATAGAAGGAATGTCCAATGGACCTTTCCTTTCATAGTTTCTTCCATGTTTGTATTTTATTCCTTACACGTTTTTCCTTCCTTGCATATCCTATCTCGCTTCCTTTTTTATTGTATTCTCTCCTGTATATATACGTAGAGATTGTATCACTATATACTCACCCATTCAATAAAGAAAAGCATTCTTTTCTTCTCTCATTTCACAATAGTTAACTCCCTCCTCACTCTGCCTACAATCACTAAATATTAGGAGAAATTGATGGATTAGACGAGGAAGGCTTTCCCCCAATAGAGAATGTATACATATACAGGGAACTTAAAAAATCGTCATGATGGTTTCTTACTAGATCACAATGAGGTTGAAAAGCCATCATGGCTAAGTTCATGAAGGAATTGTTTTGGGTGTCCCTAGTACAAGAGGTTCATAGTAGCAAGACATTAAAACATAAATAATACAATCAATAATAGAAATATGTATATTTGGAATACTGATAACAAAACAGATGGTTGGATATTAGAAAGATTATAGTAGAATACATGAATTTTCTCACCAGATACTTTTTTGACCTAGAGCCTGTCTGAGGTGCTTCTTTAACATATTCTTCCATTGTTGCAAGAAATGAAGGTGGTATTGCCCATTGGAGAAAATCAAGTATATAAAAACTATTTGTTGGCATGACTAAAGCCTTTTAAGTAAGTACAAAACCGGCACCTGTCTCAATGTTGGAAATTGGAAGTGCTTTGCAAGGTCCAAGCCTTTGCAGAATTCATAAAAATCTGCAAGATTTTCAGCCTGTATAAAGGGGAAAGAAAATGGAAAAGTTTAACTTAATTGGGATATCCATATAAAACAACAAAGAAGCCAACTATATCCCTATGCAGCATAATTTCGATTGGAAGTGTGGCTGTGAAAGACCTGTTTGCCAGCTCTTTTATAGGTGTTTAGAGCCTTGACTGCATCATGTCTTGGCATGTCAAAGAACTGCAGGAATATGTAGAAATAATAAGTGAACGGAAAAGCGCTGCAGGAAGATGTAGAAAAAAATAAATGAATGGAAAAGCAAAACTGTTCATGCTGGTGCTTCATTTCAGAAGGCAGGCAATATATTTTAACATGGTGGAATAGAAGCTTACCATGTCCACAAGATTGATAATCCCGTCATTGATGGCACAATATATTTTAAAGCTCTCTTTCAAAACCTGCATGCCCAACAGAAAAACCTCAAATTCAAAACACAAGAAGATAGGTTTTCTTAATATTTTGACATGTCAAAATGTCACATGGACAGAATTTGAGTTGTCTTTAGAACAATGGCATTTTCTCAAAGCTGAAAGCTAGAAACACGAGGTTGCAAAAAATTTCAGAAAATTACTGGAGAATAACATATCCATACATGTGAAAGTGCCCATAATTTTTCTGGTATTCAAATTAGGCCTGGGGCATGTATGGGCAAGACTGGCAGGCACCAGCATTGCATGTAAGAAGAATAAGTCTCGTGTCAGCTAGTGGACTTTGATGTCTTTATTTTCAAGAATTTACAGCATAGGCTTATCTCTTAATCAAGAAACGAGAAAATGTTTGTGATTGTTCTATGAAAAGTCATTTAATAACCATTGAGAAGATCACATTTTTCCATTTCCCATCAAATGTGACAGTGGACACATAAAGGTGTAGTTTCTTCTTGTGAGCCGAGTTCTCAAAGCTCTTTCCTAGGGAATTGTCCTGGGTCATGCAATTTTTCACTTTCAAACGCTAAACAAAATCCAAATTGCAGATAATGTCAAAAGCACCGTGACGTTAATGATAGATGTATCATGCGCACCAGAGCCAGAGCATACTGAATGAGATAGTTGCCAAAAGCTGCTCCTTCGGGCTGCAAATTTTGAAGCTAATTAGGAAATCCTATTCTGAGGACAAGAAAAAAAAAAGGCAACTAATTTGGAAAAGCATAAGATTCAAACTTATGAAATTATATTAGCATCTAGCAGCCAAATTAAATTGAGTATCCATATCAAGAACTACCAGACAACCAATAAGTCGGTAAAGAAGCTGCTGCAATGCAGGTAGCTGCTCCAAAAGATCTTGACTAGCCAAATGTCGTGTTCGACTATATGCCTGTATGATGCCAGAGCAGGAACCTGATAACACTTTCTAGCAATGATAATAAAATGGTTGCAGGAGTTAGGGTTATATCCTAATGATGCGGAGCACGAACCTTAGATGCCCCGTGAAGACGAATGAGCGCTCCGAACAATAATATCATATTTCAAGACCCTAAAACACTCAAGTCTTTCCTCTAAAAATAGCGCATATGTTCTAACCCATGCTGAGCAATCCCAAGCTGCATTAAAAGAACATCATCCAAATAGGAAAACATTATAACTCAAATGCGCCTGTGATGGAGAAAAGAAAATAATGAAAATCTGGCAAGAATCAATTTTACCCAGAGGACTTGAATCATCCTTGAAATTGGAGATCTGAAGAATCTGTCCTCTAGTTGAATAGTTTAAAAGCTCTTCTCGGAAGGTAGGATCGCCCTCCCTTAAAGTTCTATGAATAACTATCAATGTCTTCAAGGCCACCTGCATCGAGTCATTAGGCGAGAGACAGAGCTTTCTTAGAATTGATATCTTACTTTAATCCTTAAATTAAAAGATTCAATACTAGTATGCGTCTTTGTCCCGACTCCCAACTACAGAAGGATGACTCTTCTTTGGGTATTTATCATCTACCTCCACTTCACTAACAATGCATACAAGTCATATACGAGTTCGGGTACATCAAATTCATGTCTGAGTTTAGGTTTAGCTAGGAGGATGCCCCCGTAACCGGGTTGGACATCATGAACAGGACCATGTCCTTGTTCCATTTAGGCAACAATGTGAGGGACAGTTTCTCAAACAGGCTCTAGACATGTTCCACTGCTTTCCCAAATACACACATCTATGAACAATACATGTTCTATAACAATTAAACAAATGGACACAAAAATAAAAGTGAGGTGAAAGGATATTACAATCCAGTTTTTGGTTTTGGTCAATCTCCTTGACAGAGCATTTAATGGACAGGCCATATCCGCCTGGGTCACCCACTGATGTTGCGGAAAATATTTCTGAGACAGAGAAACATCAAGAAAAAAAATGAGCCTCGAAAGGGAAACTGACAGGAAAGAAATGCATAGTCTACAGAAACATTGACACCAAAAGTTGAATGCACAATTGCTCCAGCTGAATCCAAATTCAAACAAATTTCACCATTGAATTTGAACCATACATAATCAGGAAGGTCATGAAAACATAAGACAGATCAAATCAAATTGATGCCCCAAAAGGCTAAGAAGAAGAAAAAAATTTCAAATAACCTAACAAAAATAAAAACCAAAATACCAAGGAATCTTCAGAATCAAACTCACTTCGAACATGGCGTTCCTTGGGAGGGCATTCAACATGGTTTGTGGCCTTCACAAGGGCAATATCCAAATCCTATGATAGAGAAAACAAGCCAAATCATAAACCAAACATGAAAAAATGAAAAAAAAAACAAAAAACAAAACAAAACATCAGAAATGCCGATGAATTCGAATTGATTGAGGAAAAGAAAAAGGAAGGAGGACCTTGAAATCACTGTTGACCTTGGCAAGGCCAACCATGGTTGAGTCCTTGAGAGCACCGTAGGCTTTTCTGAAACTTTCGAAGGTACCCATTATTTCTTTTGTGAATTCTCAATAACCCACCTGGGAATTTTGCCAAATGCATGTGATATTGATACGAAAGAGGAGAGAAAGCGGGAGAAAACGAGAGAAAATAAGAGAAAGAGAAGAGAAGGGTTGTCGTTCTTCTTCATGTTCCAACAAGGAAAAATACTCTCCAAAATGTGCGCCAACAACGTGGGACCAAAAAGCCGTTATTATTTTTTTCTTTTTATTTTCAAAAATATTTTTCATTTCCAAAATATGAAATAATGTAGAAAACAAAAAATTATTTCCTTTCTAAATACCAAACAGATTAAAAACATTCTTTCAAATTAATATTTTTTCATCTTCATTCTTTTTTTTCTTTTTTTTTCATTTTTGAAGAAAAAAAAATATTCTAGAGTTCATTGAGAATTTGTTCCCTCAATTTATTTTTTATAACATAGAAAATACTAAGGAAAATTTTTCTCATATAAAGAAAACTAATTTTCTGGTACTTAATTTCAATATAGAAATTACAAAACAAAATCAAATATTATTAACCTTAATAATAAACTTATTTATATTTAAATTATTTAATATTGAAGAAAAATGAATGAAATAAGTTTATGAAAGGATACAGTGAATTTACATCCAGCATATATTTATATTTTTTCTCATTTTTTTTTTTTGAAACAAAAGAATTTCATTAAGTAGAATCCGCTAACACTATCTCGTAGCACACACCTCGTACCAGTGAAATTATCATGTTAAAAAATTGCACATGAATAAAATATCTGCACTCATGATATATCTGCTCTAAATCTTACATATATCGAAAAATATCAAGAATATTTAAGTGGATATTTTGATAAAATATCGGCAGTTTAAAATTAACAAAAAATACTTAAATTTACGAAAAATACTTTCATTTAACTATAAAAAAAAAACATAAAATGTTGTGATATACACTGGCTGAAGACGATATTCATTATAATTTATCGGTAAATTACATTACAATAGTAATTTAAAACCAAAATGAAGACCGACGCGCTCCATTACATTATTCACGAAAAGATCCCATCTCACAAGCACAAGATTCATAACAAGATCTTCAAAATATCAGATAATCACAGTTAAAAATAATTGCAGTCAAACTGGAGCTTTTTACGCTGCATTTTTGATGAGCTCAGTAAAAGAATCAGGATGCATTTGTAGATATTTATGCACTTTTGGGAGTCAAAATTACTATTGAATTGTCAAAAATCATTATGATTTAATTCTTAACCGCAGATTTTGATTTGCTTCAAATAATGCGATAACATATCTCCTGGAGTATTTTATCGATATATCTCCGATATTTACCGATATTTTTCAAAAAATTCTAGCACATGCGCGAGTGAGATATACTTTCGATATTTTGCCGAAATATCGGCGATTTTTTGGCCAACCGAAAAATCGTGTCGATACCGGCCAATATCCAATATTTTGATGATATATCGACCGATATATCCGATTTTTTATTCCTTGATTGCAGCATCACAGTTGCATTTGAAGAACCCCATAGATGGTCTCTGCCATACACTACACACATCTAGTAGGGAGAATAACACTGCATAAACGCCAAAGGAAAATTTTAATTTTAGGTGGCACTAGTATCTGCCACAACTTCACCCATTAGAAGGACTGGAGCAAATTTGATTCAAAAGGCAAGCAACTTGATATCCTGACTTCACTGCATAATGACCATCTTTAGTGAAATTCCAAATAAGTTTATCATCCCTAGCCCCAGATGGAAGTAGCATCTTACAAATAGCTGCTATGTCTGAGTCATTAAATAAATCCTTTAGAAAACTGAAATTCCATGAGGGTAGACCATTAAAACACAAAGCTGATACTCGAAGATCTTCCAAACCAGCAATAATTGGTGTAGAAGGCTTAAAATATGAGCTATCTTTAATCCATGGATCAGTCCAAACGTTTACACTTTCTCCATTGCCTATCTGTCATTTGCTACTTGAAGCAATAATACTCTTAGCCGCCTAAACACTCCTCCAAACGAAACTAGGGTTATGACCTAGCTTAGCTATCACGAGGATAATATATGTGAAACCCCGAAAGATCTAGACTTATGAGGAATGGTAGAACGGTAAATTTCAGTCAAAATCCGGAATTTTTCTATATCTCGGATGACGAAACGGACTTCACCGTTAGAATCGTCTTGCGAAATCTAGCTACCTGTGTCGACTTCACGGGATTCCGAGACGCCTAATTTCATCGCTATAAGACCGTGCTGTGCTGACACTTAGCGCATTTTGAGTGGCTCAAGATGAGACACGTGTCAAGTAGAGAACTAGTCAAACATGAGCTCGGGCGCTGAAATACAGGAGACATATGACATCTCACGGTAAAGAAAATCCAATTACAAGGATAAAGCGGACAGGTGTGATCCAAAGAGCTTCATTTGTGGCGGACAAGCAAAGAGAGGTAGAAGATTTATTCTCTCACCCATGCTTCTAACAACCGACAGGGAGGAGAGCAAAAGGGAGAGAAAAGAGAGAGGGAAAGAAGGAGAGAGTTTTAGAAAGAAAGAGTCTACCTTCACTCTAGATTTTCCGGCGATCGGTTCGTCAAATTTCGGCAAGACAAGAGGAAAAGTTGATCCCCACTGCAAGAGCTACACATTGGTACCGGTATCATGGAGTTTCGACAAACCCCAAGAGCAGAGTTTTCTCCTACTTGGATATTCTTTTGCTCCAAAAGCCACAAAATGATTGGGAGTTGCAGGCCGAAATACAGATTCTATCCCAAAGAAATGGACCGGCTGGGTTTGATGAAGGGATCAATTTCTGGATACCCACTACCGACAGTGACCGCAAGATAATCTCGAACCGATTTATTTGGATTGAGAGGTCCATGAGAGATTGTTTAATAGTTATTGCTTCTGTGAGTTGAATAACATGATTGAGTTGTTTGTGCGTCATTGTTTGGCAAATGAATGACACATAAGTGCATGGTTGAGGCCATTACATGGCTCGTTCGAGGCTAGTCGTGGACAAATTGTGTCACCACTAGGCTTAGGGATTTATGTGTATCATTACCCGAGTGGTAGTGACTTGTGATGTCCATGCATGCTTGAAATCTGATATGTGGCATGAATGTGATAAGTGTTAATGCATGCAAAATTGATGTGTTAACATGATGTTTGAATTATATGGAATATAATTGTGTAAGAATGGAATATATGAATTGACATCGTTGCATTCATGTGCACAGGTACATCACGTCGAGTCGGGTGTGAGTGCACTGTATGGTTGTTCACCATTCGTGGCGATTGTGTGATAAGCTTGTGTTTCGGACAACATTTAGGTTCATGGTTTAAGTCATAAATGGAATTTGTAATTAATGTGTGTTGGGCGAAGTAAGAAGGGGGCCGTAAATCCCCTAAGGTGAAAGGACTAGAGTATGGGTGTAAGAGACCCGAGGAGATATCCGAAATTTCTGTATGGGTGTAAGAGACCCTCGGAGTTATCCGAAATTTCTGTATAGGTGTGAGAGACCCGCGATGCTATCCGAAAGCTTACGCGCGCGTAAGAGACCCGACGAAGCCGAAAAGTTATGTCGCCCAAACGAAAATGAAAAACACACGTGGTCAGTAAGAATAATAGACTCGCTTGTTGATAAGAATCATCACTTCCGGGATTAGTTACCATTCAGTACTAGTATCAGTAAAGTATTTCAGGTAGTCAAAGAATGGTCATTGGTACCAATTAAAGATCATCACACTGGGCATAGGTAATGTGTGAGGGAGCCGAACACCCGATATAAGAAAACATCCATAATATATAAAGCCATTCTTATGAATTGTGTTGTATGAATGGGATTATTTGTAATGTTATTGTGATGATTTTATATGAACAACCTCGTAGATTATCACCATCGAGCTTTGCTCACCCCTGTCAGATCCCCTTTCGCGCATACGAGATTCAAGGAGATGACGCCTACCAGCTACTTTGAGAAGAAAACTACATGACTTGATTTTATATTTTTGTAAAACATGTAATAAAACACTCCCGATTGAAAGATAAGGTATAAGGGGGTGTACTAATTTCGAAATTATTGTAATATAGTTAAGGTATTTGACAGTAATGGATGTAATGAGCCTGATGATCATTTTATCTAGCAGTTTATGAGGTCTGTAGACATTTATTTTTAGCATTGAGACACTAATGACCATATATTCATGTCGACAGATTGGTTTCACCCAACTCTGACTGTGTATGTCACAACATCTAGCTTTGAATAATCGAGAGACCAAAGAGTTAGGATTAGATAATTCATCCATGCCTTTCCAAGAACAAAAAGATTGAAACTGGGTGTGTAAGTATCCCAACCTCATCCTCAGATCCTCCTTCTATAACATAATTTTCCTGCTAATCACAATAAATACCCTTTCCCACACTTTGTCTAAAATTCTTAGCTAAAAGGAGCTCCATTATTCTCATGAGTTCAGTCAACAGAAATGCATTTAAGTAGAAAAGTACCACGCTAATATGTGATTAAATTGTTCTGTATAAATCATTTGATGGAGAACTCTTTCCTAGCTCTAGAAAGAAACCCGCTCTTCCAACTCTATAACCGTCCAAAGCTCATCTTTCAAAAACCCAAATATTACTCCTTCGATTTTTAAATTGATTCTTGATGACAGAATTAATATTTGAATCATATCTGATAGCTTCTTGTCCCTAAATCATCTTTATAATCCTCTAGCACCTTCTTTGATGTTATACTCTCATTGATGATGAAAACAGAAAATCATCACCACGAACAACAAAAATGAAAATACTAGGCACTCTACACATTTTAATAATCTATGAATTTCCCCCGATCCCCTACTCATTCTATAAGTTAACACAATCTTCCACATAATTGAATGTATAAGGGATAGAGGATCACCTTGTCTCAAACTCGCCTCTATCAATAGTCCAAACCTCCCCATTAACCAAAACTATATATGATACTGCTTTAATTTTTTTCTTTTATTTTCTTCCTTTATATTTATTTTGGTTTATAAAATATAGTTATGTTTGATTTAAAAAATTTATGGTTAAAACATGAGGTAGAGAGAGAAAATAGATTTCTGGAAAAAGAGAAAATTAAAATAGATTTAAATCATAAATTTGTTCTATATAATCTTTCAAACTTATTTATTTATTTCACAATCATATATAAAATACATTAATCATGTAAAATCACAATCTTAATTTATATTTTTTATGATGAAATTTAAAATATAAAAAAATAAAAAATCTAATTTTTAGCTTTTTTCTTTTTCTTTCTTTTGCTTTCCTAAAATAAACACATCCTAAAAAAGTTTTACTAAGTCCATTCTTGATTAGATTTTTTTTTATACTCATTTTTTTCAAAGAAAATATGTTATAAATATGTGTCTTCCTAATTTATCTTTTGAAAAAAAATTAAGAAAATAGTTGTCATTTTGTTTGTTTTTAGTTGGACTTAGAGGCGTTTGTTTTTGTGTCAATTTGTTTTTAGGATTTAAACCGTTTGTTTTTTTTTATTTTAGCCTGACTTATTTTTACCTTTAAAATTGATTCTAAATAGAAAAATTTATGATATTTGACTTTTTCATTAAAAACCATATTTTAAAAGTGAAAGCTATATTTAAAATCTTTCCAAAATATCAAAATCTTTCAAATCCACAAAATATTTTAAAAATAATAGATATTTTAAAAGAACAAGATCTGGGCTATCAATCTATTTTTTTAATTATTACTCTTATATATTCTATTTTTACTATATAAAATATATAAATATATAATTATTTTCAATAAATTCGATAATAATAAATTTTTATTCCTTTATTTTATTTTTTATTACACATATATAATAGATGTTATATTATATATTATATAAATATTTTCATTCATCATAAGAATAAAAGTTAAATAAATTGTTTTCTGATTATAATTAAGATGGGTAATTTTAAGCATATAAAAAATAAACAAAACAACCTTAATACTTAATAGAAATACAATATTAAAAAAAAACAACTCCATACTTAATTATTAAGTTTCATTCACCATTCAAATTGAATATTGAATGTAATTTTGGTCAATAAGATATATATATATATATTGATAGATGATATATACATATATATATATATATATATATAAGTATAGTTATATATATATATATATTCTACTTTTGTTTACATTGCTGCGGTTCTTTTGTCTTTCCGACTCAAATATATGTCTTATAAATCCATCACACCCTTTTACCACTTCACTTGAGTTAGGCATCAAGGAGAGATCCTTGTATTGTTAAGTTGTACCAAATTTCCTAAAATTTCTTTAATTTATTTCAAAATAAACAACCAAACAAATAAATAACCAACTTTTTTTTTATTAATCCAACTATTATTTTTTTTAAAGGAAAAATAATATTATTGATTCAAACTTCTAATAGATCGATATATCCAATATACAAATAGCTAAAAACCATACAGAATAAAACAATATCTAAGTAAATAATATAAAAAATCAGCATAAAGCCTACAAATTTAATAATATAGTAACATAAAAGCCTAAAATTCTATGTAAAATAACCATTCTATTAAGAAAAAAAATGATATAAGGAGGTGTGAAAATGGGTGATTTAAGGCCAAAAATTACCCCTTTTTAATTAAGGAAGATGTGTGGCTAAAGGAAAATGAGGCTAGAGTTTTTTTATTAAAAAAAAACTTTTTTTTTAAAGAATTAAAAAAAAAGAAATTAAAAACAAGAAAACACTTTATTCATGAGATAGTTAAAAAAGGTTACATCCTTATCAACGAGTTCTGGTTTGATGATATCTGTATTCTCTGTAAATAATTAGAGATTGCAGACCGGCAAACGGATCAAATGAGCCAACATTAAAAGAATTAAGAATGATATTAATTAATAATTTTGTAACTTTATATTTTAAAAAATAAATCTTTGCTGAAGATTTATAGTTTGTCTTATGTTCTCAAAATATTATATAAATAAATTATTTAAGTTATATCTATATATTTTATTTTATTTAAATGAATCTTCACTTGTATTATTTTCTTTATTAAAATAATTATTTAACAACTTTTTTTTTTATATAAAATGTCCATTTCTATTTTTCATAATAGAAAAACTTAAGCTTACATTTAGAAAATATAGCCCTTTAAAATCCATGCTATGATATAGTAGAACAAGATTGCACTAATAATATATTATTATGATTTCACTCAACTAATAATTCTTCTTCTTTAACTTTATTCAACTTGCATTACACGTCAGAAGATTCATTAAATCCCAGAATCCACTAATAAAAAAAAAAAGAAGTTTTAAAATGGCGAATGGTCTATATAAACTGAGTTAACTCGAAAAATACTAAGGAAATAAAATATAGAGGAAACATGTAATGAATGTACTGAAATAGAAAATAAAAATGCGCTTAAACTTAAATGTAAATTCACTCTATATAGTATTTGTTCAATTTTATTTTATTTGTATTTCATTGTATAATAAACACTAAGAAGTTTAAAATATGTAAAAATTTTGATTTATATTTGATTTTCTTTATATTTCCACTTTAAACTCAAACATGCTAAAAAATCATTCTTAAGATTTTTCTTTCTCTCAATACTCTTCGCTTCCAAATGTAATGTATAATGTACTAGAAAATCTGAAATAGTTACTAAAATTTTAGCTTAATAATCACACTTAGTAGCTATTTAACTACTACATAGATACTAAATAGCTACTAAAAGATAGGTGTGTTAGACTTATTAATAAACAGTTACTAGCGTAGTATAAAAGGGCTTTGGCCAATGCTACTACTAATAGTAGTAGCAACTAGTAGCCAAACAGTCACTTATATAGCCACAAATTGATGTCAACAAATAAATAGCTACTACACAGCTACTATTTCATTAGTTTAAAATACTATCAAGTCAAAACCTTACACAGATAGTAGCCACGAGCTACCACATTGTTGGTAGTAAATAGAATAGTTACTATTTAGCTTACCATTTAGTAGCTAAATATACTTAATTGGCTTACTACTTTTTGTAGTTGCCAAATGACACTTATATAGCCACAAATTGTCAAGTAAAGCACTGAAAATAGGCCACTATTTAAAGCTAAAACACTAAATAAGTTTAAAACTATATTACTAAGTAATAAATGATGTAAGAAATTAACAAATAATACATCATTTCAGAGTAGTTAATAATAGATACTATATAACTATTACCGAATGAATGTAAATTACTTAATCTCTGACTTCCCTACTGATTAAGTAGGTAAGCTTAGGTAGTAGCTAAAGAGCTTATATAGCTACTACATTTGTTTAAGTCACTAAATGACTACTATATAACTACCGTGATTGATGTTAATAGCTAAATAGCTACTGCTATTAGACATCTACTATTTAGGCTGAATACTAAGCTTTCAAAATCGAAGCTATTGCAGAAGCATAAGAAGTAAGAAGCACACAATGTAGTGGCTAAATAGTTACTATTTAGCTACTATTTAGTAGCTAATATATTAATTTATGCCAGTGAAATATGTGTAGGACAGAATAACTACTATATTTGTTGGTAGTAGCTAAATGATACAGCAATTTGTAACTTTTAAAAATGACAAGTAAAAATCAAAAAAAGAAGAAGTTTGGATTCAATTTATATAGAAATGATTCATTTTTTAAAAAGATTTATGAACTTTTAAAGCTGCAATTCAAAATTAACTTTTCTAGAATTGTGACAAGTTTGATTCAACTTTTAAAAGATTTTAAGAACTCTCTAAAAAATTAATTATGAAAATTAGTAAATAAGTCAATTTTGCACATATTGAATTTATAATTTTAAAAGATTGTTAGTTTGAAAAATAATATTTAACAAATGATAAATTCAACTATAAAAATATAATATTTAAGTTAGTTTTTGGCAAATTTAAATATTTAAATTTATTTTAGTAACAAATCAAAGCTTAATAAAGTACTGAATTAGCATGACATTTAATTACATTTTATAAACTAAAAATATCTAAGCCAGAAACCAGGCTAATTTGAATTTTCTTAAAATGGTAAACGGTAAATTGTCGTAATAGTAGGGGGAATACAAACCCGTAATTTTTCACATCTTTGACGATTTAACGAACTCACTCATGGATCTCTTGCTAAATTCAATATCTGTATCAATTCTAAATTGGCAGACAGAGGAATTTTCAATGTGATTTATGGGGCGACTGCACGGTGGATCCTCAAAAAAAACAAGATTTTGAGAAAATCTTGTTGAACAGAATTTATAAGAATCCTCTTTTCTCTTTCAAAAACAAGGATAGTGGATTAATTTCTCTAAAACCTAAAAAGATCAAAACATTCAAATTTGATAGTATAATAATCATAAACCTACAAATTTGATAAAATAGTAACTAACATTTGCAAATCCAATATCTGAATATACTAACAAATCCATAATTTGATATATTTTGAATTTGCCTTACTACCTAATCGTCTATACAGATAAAAACACTCCAACAAAAACCATAAAACAACACCACCCATACAAAATGACAAAACTAAACAAATTCAGATAAACAAACAATAAAAGACAAAAATAAAATAAAACCTAAATTGTGGGAAGAACCATTTTATTAATTCAATAAATGAAGAAAAGTATCTGAAGGAGTAATTTGTACAAGAAATGATAAAAATTGCCCTTCTGTTTGCTAAAATGTACTATAAAAAAAGAAGAGAAAATAAGAAAAGGGTGGTTTTTATCTTTATTTTTTCTTTCTAATAACCCTTTATTAAAATTTACATAAAAATATATGCAAAATATAAACCAGGTAGGGTTCAAATTATTACTGTTTAATATTTTTCTTATTTTTATTTTTTGAAAATATAATGTGTGGTTTAGATGTGGGGGACTAGTTTTTTTTTTTTGAAAGCTAATTTAATAATGTTAAAATTTTACATAAAATTTTAGTTTCTAGTTTACATAAAATGTTTATTTTTAAAACAAGTTTACATAAACCTCCGTGAAGTCTCTGCTTAACACTGAGGATAAAATAAGTATATCCCGAGCAATAAAAATTAACTTCTTATTTTTATGTGTATATCCCATAACTAATAACCTTTGATTTTCACCTCTCTGGCAACCCTAAGGTTGGTTGGATCTTCCACATAATTTTTTTATTTTTGATTTTCATAAATCGTAGCTTCCCTAATCTTTGAGTTTTTTCTGCAAACTCCACAACAGATATATCCGAGAGTCGTGGAAACCCGAGCGCGCGCCGTTTCTCTCCTTCCCTCTCAAAGTTCTAACTCACAATCTCTCTCACGCGACAATATCTGTGCTATTTATCTTCCTTCATTCCAATGATATTGTTTCTCCATCGTTTTCATTCCTTTTGATGTATTCTTTCTAATTTTACTGCAGACAAATTTTGCTTGAAATTATATGTACTTTAATGAGGTGATAATCATATTATATTTGTAGTTTAGTTTATATTTTTTTAAACATTCTGTGACTAGGGAGGTGGCGTGAGGAGAAAATTTTGCGGATTGTGGTTTCTTTATATGTTGAAACATCGATATGGTCCCTATTCCTCAATCCTAATTTAATAATTTCGCTTTCAGATGGACTTTGCTTAGTTTTGATGATCGTACTAAGGCTTGTTAAATCCAACTCATGTCACCATTTCATTAACCTAATTTGTGAGTAGTATGAAAAGCAGCCTGACTCCTGTGGCCTTTATGATCGGAAGTTAAGATTGTTTTATATGTTTTTTGGACTAATTTTGCTCTTGTGTGGAAGCAATCATGAAATTTACTTTCCTAAGGTTTCTGAGAATATGTTGTTTAATATGAAAACTGGTTATTGCTTTCTTGTGTACTCATGATTTTTATTGTTAAAATGGTATTATATGGAGTTTATTCTGGGTTAGGCTCATGAATCAATCTTGAAAATCTCATCTTTTATCAACAAAGCATATGGCACTAAGGATAATTTTGTATGAGTTAGAATTAAAACCACAAGCCATTTGTTATATTTAAAACGCTGTTTTGATTTGATAAATACACACACACAAAAAAAAAGTTGATTTCGCTTAGTCAGATGTATGAAGCATGTTTGCGGTCAATGAAGTCTCAATCAAGCCGTTTCATACCAGCGAAATGGTCGCTTTCGAAGATGGCGTCGTCGGATATTATCGCCATGTCACACGAATTGTAATAAGTTGTATTTGGTAGAGCCCCGTGAATAAAGCGAGACTCAGACGATTTTCAAGTAAATCTCGTCCCGAAAAGGACTCCAATGATGGTATCGTTACCCGACATACACGAATCTTCCATGTTGACTCGTCACAAAGACTTTTAAATCGGGCGTCACAACATATATGAGCGTGAGATATTGATGATGCTCGTACCGTGCCAAATCCACAAACCCGGCGACATGTGCCCAGTGGAATGGGCCTGGACATCCCTCCACGCTGGGCCTAAGAGAAGAGTCTTCACCCTGGGAACCCACTTAATGATGTTCCTGCCTCAAGGCGTGGAGCCCAGTGGTCGAACTAAGCCCAGTGCGGTTTAACCGTGATGAGGGTAACTCAAGCAACCGCCGCTTGAGCCGTAAGAAAGGAAAGCACTGATATTTGTGACCCGACATCAATTAAGGGAAGAAGGACCCCCACCTAATACGAATTTACCTGATCCTTCAACATTCTAAGCAATGATAAGGAAGAAAAGATCCCCTACCTAATGGGGAGGATGCCGTATCATTATCCAATAAAGAAAGTCGTCGTGATCATCCACTATAAATATCGAGCAATCCCACCAACAAGAGGTACACAATCATACCAATTATCATCATGAATTCTTCATCAGAAGAAAGAAATTGACTTAAGTATAGGAGAGCCAGTAATAGACCCACGACCATCATTTCAGAACAAGCAGGTGTTCTTCTACGATCCAGTTTTTAACAGATTTACCAAAGAACACCCACAAAGTTCAACCCAATATCGACAGTAAAGTACCACCGGGCCATACCACTCAGAGCTGACTGCCTTCCACAAACAAACCTGATTTCAATGACTTATGGTATCAACCTCGAAACATGAGCAGTGGAGTCACGCCAAAACCCCTTACGAGGACGTGGAGACCAATGTGATGACGTTGACAAATGGCAACCGGCAGATGCTCTCTAGCTCTCCACGCCGCTAGCACAAGATGGTGGCCTCCGTCTCGCACCCATACTTTATGAGTCATGAACTCACCAAATAAGTACAACTATCACAGATGAACAACTAACCATACTTTGAGGCTGAATAATTTATATGCACACCCGAAAAATTTAGCGTTGCTTTTAAATTTCCTCAAGGATTTATTTTAATATAAATTTCAGAATAGTATATATATTTATGTCAAATTCTAAGTATTTATTTTGGTCTTAATAATTATTTTCGCCATAAATTATATAGATAATTATTTTATTAGTGAGTATGGTTCTTTTCGCTGATCATGTTAAAATAAAAATACTTAAATATATATTTGATAATACTCTTAATTAAGTTTTAATTTCACTTTTAATCAAATTAAATTGTAATTAGGACTGAACTGTAGTAATGAAAAGAATGGAAGGATTTATGTACTTAAATTGCCAAATTTGCTTCGTCCTTTCTTCTTCCTCCTTCACGCACTCCCCCTTCTCTCTTCTCCTTCCGCGCACACTGGCCCAGCCCATTTCTCGCCACCATCCGGGGCCGTCCACACCTGAAAAGGCAACCCCAACGACCACACCTTGTCCTCGGCTGATCCTCGCACTCAGGCTGCCTCGCCTGCCGACCGCACTTAAGGCTCTCTCCGCCCCTGTCATCGAACGTTCACCATTTCCGCCACCTCCGCCAACCGGAGAATCAGATCTGGAACTCCTCACCTCAGAACCATGATCCACCCCTGGGATCATGCCTAAGGTCGTTTTCACTGCGAACGATGTGGGAGTTTCACGGAAGTGTCATTGCTGGTTTATTCGCCACTCCCATGGTCTCTGAGAAAACCGGCCGATTTCTTCGACCCTTTGAGTCAGGTTTGCAGGCGTCTTAATCAAATCTCACAGTCCTCACTTTTCCGGGCCAATCGCTTTGTGCATACGACCTTAGCGCCCCGGACGCACTGCTTCGCCCTCGTTCGTAGTTCCGGACGGTGATCGGGCTTCCATGATTCAACTTCGGTAAAGAATCTATACCCAAAAACGTGTGGGAACTCTAGTCCGGTAATTTGTCCTGACATTTTAATTATGTTCAATAATAAAAGCGAATATGTCCACCGATTTCAATTATGCTGAATCATATTTGATTATGATCCGGGCGTAGTTAGTAAGGTTAGACGTATAATGCGAATACACTGGTGTTGATTTGACACATCACCAGGCCTGCAAGTGAATAAATTAGTTTAAAATCTTTACTTCTGTTTGACTTCCTGTATATTGAAATGTTATTTGAGCGTATTCTGACTTGTTTTGCAGGAGTTAAGTCCAGCTTAGGAGGTTCCATTAAATTCTCTTAGGAATTCTAGATGTGCATTATATCGATCTAGTCTCGTGGAATTTATTCAACAGTCTAGAGTTGCTTTAAACTCATCTGATATTTACTATGCCTTTTTCTATTCTAGATTGTCCAAATACTGTGTGGCAGAAGTCTGAGAGCAGGCTTTCCGAGACCCCATCTTTTCCAGAGTTGATGATCAGAGACAGTTTATGGCACATCATCTCGTATACTGTATAGCATTTATATATTAGCTACACCCCATCATCAATGATATTATTATTATTAAATGAGTAATAATATGGTAATTAAATTATTTAAATATATAGAATATATCCAGATATTATAATCGTTTATGATGATGGATGTGAGTGTGTATTGTTAGTGAGACATTGTCGCAGTATCATTTGTAGCTGTTATAATGGGAACTATAGCGATATCCTACCTAATGTTACATCAGACTAAAGGCACCCTGCATCGACCGACATGCTACAGGCTTCATGGTTATGAAGATGAGTCTCCGCTGAGCGCTTCTCCTGTGGATTTATAAGCATCCCTGGTCGAGCTACCCTGGGCCGGCTATAGAGATGATATGTTAGGCGGTCGAGCATGACCCTGGTCGTAGTCAGTTTCTGGGCGCCACCATAGTTTATTGGATTAAGGTCATTTATTAAGGACCCTGTCTAGCTTCTAGCTAAATATATTTGATTTGAGAGTCACATTGTGTATAGAGGCATAGGGTCCCTGCTATAGTTCTTTATTATCAGATGATTATGTGATGATATGAAACTCATGTGTGCATGCACATATAGAATATTATATGGTCTCAATATTATTATATATATATTATATTTAAAATTCTATATGTATAACCCCGCTGATTGTACAGTGGTAGGATTATATGATGATGATCTCACTCTCTAGACTGACTGCTGGTCCATTTTTCTGTGCACTCGCCACTCCCTCCTTCTCAGACTCTGATAACCGTCGAATTTTCCTTCACTATGCTATATGTACCATTATGATATTATTAATCTTTGTCTATTTGACCTGTGTCACCCACAAAGATTGACATTAAGGGCTGTTTTGTAATTCAGATAATTCTTGCTCATTTTGTGTGGTGATGACGTATGTGGATCGAGACTATCCCTAGCTGACGCTTTAAGTATCCAGCGTATTATTTATATAGGTAATGTGATATATAGCTCGTGATCGTATGATTAGCTCTGGGTGATGAATATTTCAATAAGGCTCAAGACTGGTTTCTAAGGGCCTTATGCCTTCCCATCTTAGTGCTTGGCCACACCCCGCATCGGGTCGTGACACCATACCACAGGAGGAGCAACAACACCTCGGTGCCCCCTAAGACGATGACGGAGGAGGAGAAAATAGCTGGACTAGAGGGCATGATCCCAACGTACCCCCCGGAGACGGTCGAAACGAAGGAAAACTTGACAGGGACGATTGAGGTGAAGAGCCGACCCCTCATCAGAGGGGAAAAGATGAACGATCTTGGGAGCAGCGGTTCCAGGATATCCAACAAGAGCTTAGCCACATGAAAGAGGAGGTAAAAGTTCAAGCCCCAGTCTTTATGGACGCTCTAGTACAGCAAACAGAATCCCCGTTTATGGCCGAGGTGTTACAGGCACTTCCTCTCCTGGGCAAAGTTCGGGGAATGTTGTAGACTAAGCTTTCATGGAATGAAGACCCCAAACCACCTCAACACCTACAAGAACCGGGAGGAGCTGGCACTGATACTTCAAGACCTGATAGATGAGCTTAATTACTTTAAAGGCTCCGGCCTCGCGTGGTTCAACAGTTCGCACCCTTCGGCCTCTCCTGAACTCTCCATTGCTTTTCAGGTCCCCACTTCGATCGAGGCTTTGATGCCTAAGTCGAGCTACCACCTGCTAGACCGTAGCAAGGCCCTCAAGGAAACCTCAAGGTCTAGCATCCAGAAGGTTCTAACCCTGAGTCACCTGCCAAGGTGGCACACTTTGATAAAATCTGCCACCTCCACCCAGCCTAGAACTCAAGCGAGGGCGATGAGAATCTTAAAGAATCTTAATGCTCCATCTCGAAGAACCCCGAAGGCAAGATGGCTGAGAAAACACAAAGCTTCCAAAGTACATCAACTGAGAGGTCCGATAGGTCCACAGCCTTTCGCAAATGAGAAAAGCAAGTAGATTTATGTTTGATCAAGCCCCAAGAGATCGAAGAGATTAAAGACAACCTCACTGAGGGAAGGTAGTACAGAGAGGATTTTAAAGAGAAGAGGTAATTAGGGACCGCTTGGGTCCACACCCTAAATGAAGTCAAGCACTGCTGTACCCTGACACGCTCTAAATAGTGCTATTTTATGTTCCTTAATTTCCATGATTGAGCACTTTTTGTAGTAACATATCAACCCAATTACATGTTATGGACCTAGCATTACTACTAATCAATTGTAGCAAGTTTTTGTTGTTTTTTATAAGCTTATTTACACCTAGGTTAGGCATCCAAACATCCAGAGTTCAAGTTGAAATGAGCATCGATGTAATCTTGACGAGCGTAAGAAGTGTTAATGGGTAGAAATTGTAGAAGAAGGAAATTTCATGATTTTGTCGCCAATTTCCTCGCAAACATTGTGAATTTCAACATATAAACGTGCAAAACTTCCCCGCTAGCATTTCTGATAAGCCGCTGAGTTTCATCGTTTCTAAATTTCAGACCGTCTAAATTGCTGACTTTTTGATTTCTTTCATGGTTTTTCTTCCTACTTTCCCCAGAATAGTGTCTGATTTATAGCTTTTCATAATTTTAGATGGTATAAGCCTTGACATACCAACCCAAGACTTTGTATGAGACATCCATTCATTATGGAAAATTGGTGGAAGCCCACAGCCCTTGCTTTCTTTTTTCTCCTCCTCCCTCTTGCTTTTCAGTATTTTCCTTCACTTTTTTGAGCTAAACACCCTCCGGGAGAAGGTTTTTTATATGAGTGGCTAAAACCCCATTCAAGTAGAAGGCAAATCATGTGCAAAGGAACTAAGGCAACTAAAGTAGGAGCTCATTTTCAACGAGGTATTCACCGCTTCATTTATGGTTTTCAGTTTGGTTTAAACCCTTCCATTCAATTCTGAATGATTGGTATTTGGTAATTTTTAGGTTCATGGATTTTTACACAACCACTGATATCATTAGTTATCTTCTGGATTATTGAAGGTAGGCCACAAAGAATGTCTTCACCGTCTGACACCATTTCCTACAAGAGTTAGCATTCCTAAGACGGGGTCCAGCTTTATATAAATAAAACTATGAACTGCTTAGATGATGACTACAGGTCATCCCCAAACTAGAGTGGAAAAGACCCCGAGAAACCCCACTTGGCCTGAGAACCTGGGCCCTGGACCCAATACTGCCAGACTCTCTTTACACTTACCATTTTAATTTTAGCTTTCAAACCACCCAAACTCCACCGTTTTTAAGAAATCTGTGTCCAAATTAAATTCACACTGGGCTTTGGTTATCATTCATAGTCATTTGCATTAGTTGAAAACCATCCTGTGGGATTTATCCCGAACCACTATCTTATTAGCTATGCTACTGGGAGGTGGCGGTATTAGGTTCATAAATTTCCACAATATTCTTGGAGATAACTCATTGAATCTAATTAGTATTGGCAACAATTATACCTTACAAGATGCGATCAATGATGCCATGCGGTCGGGATGGTGCTCTAAGTGCAAGTGACGAAGTTGTTGAATCAAAATGATCTCAACATAAGATCTCGTGGAATTTTACTTTTACTTTTATTTTCTATTTAGCAATTTTCTCGCTTGTTAATTTGTTTCACCATGATATATATATATATATGAAGAGAGCATATATAGAGATTTAGTTAACTTACCCTTCTTTTAAAGTTGTTTTCTTTGTTTTGTTTGGTGTTTGCCCCGTCTCACACAGGGGCTGGGTTTCTAAGGAATGAGATTGAAAATCTAAAGAATTGAACCCAATGGAAGAAGAGCAACATAGTCGTTGAACCCATGGAGGAACTAAACGATATAGTCCACAGGACTATAGAAACCTCCTCGACGAGAGTGCACCTTCCTACATTGTGCCTCCGAATGTGCTTATATAGCAATACTCTACGCACCTAGTCGAGGAACCACTGAAAATTTCTGGGCACTGCTACATTCCACATTATGCACCCCATGCACATTCATAGTGATGCTTTCCATCCCAGTTACAACCACCCACTACTAATCAACCTCTAGTTTAATACAATTTGAAATCTAATGCTTTAGTGGTGAATTTTGTATGTAGAGATATTAATAAATATTGAATCAAAGAATTGATAATGGGAGAGTTTGAGCTAAAAATAGATGAGCTAGAATTATTGTTCCAAGAAATTAAACAGTCTGGAAGACTGTATTTAAGGCTCTACTTAATCATGAACATGTTCATTCGTATGGTATGAGGAACCCAGAGAAGTGTAATTAAGACACTGAGAGAGTTGAGGAGCATTCGAATAAAGAACTAAGGAAGAAGAGATGACAGAGGATTTGCAAAAGTTGTTATGGCTATCTCTAATCTCAAATGATTAGTGTTGTTTTCGCTATGGAAAGAAGAAGAAACTATTGGGCTTTGTCGGATCGAGAGGGCAAGGGAAAAAGGAAGGCAAAGAAACCATGGCAAGCTTACCCTTCAACCAATCTCATGATAAATTGAATCCAGTGCCATCGCCTGCTGCTTACCAAAGCCCACCGCGCAGCGTCCCTCTACTAACCAAGTCTACATCTCGCCTATACCGCAAATACATAATCCAGCACTCTAAAACTCCCATCAAGTAAAGCTAAGAATATCCATTTGCACCAGCCAGGTAAAACTTCAAGAAATTAGTGGCAACTGCTCAAACTTTTGCCACTACATCAAGGACATTGAAAAATTTCTCATATTGTATGATACAAAGGATGGTTTGAGGTTGGTTCGTGACTAGAGCATCAACCTCAAATGAATTCCATATGAGCTCCAATCGGGGCCTCCTCTAAAGACCATCAAATTCGTAAGCCTCGAGAAATCGACTTGAGTGGACAAATCCACTGTAATTTTTGTTGCGATTTTATTTCGGTTCTCATTTATTTCATTCTTGCTTTGTTAAGTTTTTCTCGTAGATTTTCTCAATTTAAGTTAATTCTTGCTTTAGCTCATTTTTCTATTCTTTTTTCTAATTTTTTTTTATATATATTTTTTATTATTTTTTGCAGCTTTCTTGTGCAATTTTTAGTGCTGTGAAAAGGCAGAGCGTACGAGCAAAGGATGTGATATTATAAGGTTATGGAAAATTTCATGAACCCCATGAAATGACCATTTTTAAATCGCTTACTGCAAAGTTTGCGAATTTTCAAGAACTTCAGACTTTTTTTTTATTATTTATTTTATTTTTATTTCTATTTATTTTATTTAAAAGTTTTGTATCTTTAGATGAAAATTTAAAAAATTTTGTCTTCACTTTATTTTATTATTTTTTATTTATTGGTACCAGAACCGTATTTGGATTGCAAAAATTGCACGTTGCGAAATTTCAGCAATATTGCGAAAATTTCCCACGCTTCCGATTTTTTCCATTGTAATTTCTAGAGCCAATTACAACTTCTTTTTTTATCCGGACTCTTTTGATGATTAATCGCTGAAAGCCGAGAGTGTAGAACTAAATATGGCCAGAAAATGACTTTTGAATTTTTATAATGTAATAAAATGCCCAACTAAGTCCTTTTTCATTCCTTTCTGGTCTAACTTGTTCCATTCAGCTTCCAAATGAAGTGAATAAGGTCTCGCGGAAAGTTTTCATACTTCTCCTAATCAAAACAGGTACATTTCATCATGAGGCATTTACTTCCTCTCTAAATTTTATTCCCAGACCACATCGGATATAATTGTTTAATTTAGAATGTGAGTTAAGAAGCATGTTGTTTTGCTATTTTATAGCAAGCGTTTTTATAAAAATGTTTAGTTTGCATATGCTACCTAATGTTCATTGTTACTTATTTTCAGAAATTTTTTTTGTGTCTCAACTCAGAAGTTTGAGAAATTAACTTGTTCCACAAAGTATTGATGCTATAGTGTACGTTTATTTGAGTTGATGACATGCTGAAATTTTATTAGTCTTTCAACCCTCTTCTCCACTTGATCTAACTACTACACTGCATACATGAAGCCTCGTTAATAAGCTGAAACTGCTTCATTTCCTAAACCCCGCAAAAGCCTCACTAGTTTGTTTGACCTTTCATTATTAGGTTAGGACCTTTGGGAATAAAAGACCATTGGTCTTCAAAAAAGAAAGAAGAAAAGAAAAAATTGTGACGCTTGCCTTGAAACCCGGAGGCACGGTCCGAGGGTATATGGCGAGAGTCTGATAAAGCCCTAAGGCCCTAAACCAACTTGTTTAAATCTCACCACTTTGTGCTCAAGTATATATGGGTGGATAGGTGGAGTTTAGCAAATTGTAGGTGCTGGAGTTTCTAGCTAATTAAAAGTCCGGAGTGAAACCTTAAGAGTTAGTGGTTGAGAGATCCTTATGACTTGATGCCCAACCTGACTGTCAGAGTCATCTTAGACTGCTATATGACCATTTCACCGTGTCTCATTGCACCCCACAACAAAAAAAAGAAAAAAAGAAAAAGAAAAAGAGAGAGTTATGGAATAAAAAGGGTCCTGGATCTATTGAGTTTTGGTTAGGCTAATAGGTTCAGACAAGAGCTTAGGGGCATGTAGATCAGCTTGATGAATTATTTTGGAAAGCTAACTCAATGCTAATGACTTCTAGATTCTTTGTGAAGGTGCCGTGCCGATTCTGTGAGCTGATGCGTGATACTTGATTTGCAGTAGTACACTCTTTCTCGAGATGCTAATCATCGCTTTTACTTGTGACTTTATTGCAAGTTTATATTATCACCTCGCTTTTGAAAACCCATTGTGGTATTTATATATATTTAGCTCATCTGTTTTTGTTTAATTTCTTCTTCCATTGCTAAGGACTAGCAATGTGTCTGTTAAAGTATTTACTTTAAATAGTGCTATTTTATGCCCTTAATTTCATGATGGAGCAAATTTTAAAGTAACTGCATAATTAACCCAATCGATATGTTAAGGACCTGGGATTACTAATAATAATCAAATTTTTATGTTTAGTTGTTTTTAGGCCATTTGCACTTGGTTAGGTATCCAGCTCATTCATAAAGAATTGTCAACATATCAGAGCAAAATTGGATGAGCAGAAGAAGGCAAAGGTAACGTAAGAATAATGGCAATTTTATAATTTTGTCGCTTAATTTCAGAATATCGAATTTCGGCACTTTGCAAATTCTCCCACGCTAAGTAACATGCTTTTGCTAGCCTCACACTGCTCTAAATAGATTGCTCTGTTCGCTTGACTTTTGATTTCTTTCTTTCTTCTGCTTTTGTTTTTCTCTCACTTTCCTTGTATCAAGGTTCGGATTTTGTAGTTTTGGTAATTTTGTAATGTGTATGGCCTGATATACCAACCTAAGATTTTGTATGAGACATTCATTCCATTATGGAAATTTTGGGAAGCTTTCAGGAAGCCTCGTTTTCTTTTTCTCTCCATGTTTCTTTCTTCATTTTCCTTCACTTTCGAGCCAAACACCCCTCCGAGTAGTTGTTTTTTCAGAATGAGCGGCCAAAACCCCTAGTCCCTGGAAGCAGAAGGCACTGTGCAAAGGGAACCTAAGGCACCAGTAGTTTTCCCCCATTTTCTAATCTATATTCACCGCTCATTTATGGTTTTTCCTTAGTCTTAGGTTTAAAAACCCCTTCGATTCACCTCATGATTTTGTATTTGGTAATCTTAGGTTCCACGGATTTTACTAGATCCACCCATATTCCATTGAAGTATTTCTATGATCATTGGAAGATGGGTCAAGGAAGAATGTCTTCTACCGTTTGCACCGCCTTCTGACAAGAATGCCATTCTCAGTTATTTTGGGTCCATTTATATAGCTAAACTAAGATCCGCTTAGAGATGATTACAGTCATCCTCCCAACTGAAAAGACCCAGAAACTCCCACTTGCCCTCTAGGAACCCAAGCCTTGACCTAATACTTCAAGGACTTCTCTCTTTACATTTTTACTCATTTTAATTTTAGTTTTCAAATCACTAAACCCACCGTTTTTAGCAAAATCCCCAAAATCCAAATTAAATTCACCAGCTAAGCACTCACTGTTAGTCATCTGCATGAAGAAAACCATCCCTGTGGATCATCCTGAACTACTATATCGCATTAGCTATGTTAAATGTAGGGTATATGGGTTAGAGTTGTATAAATTTTGTTGATTCGAGACATCCATTAACCCTAATTAGGTATTGGCACAAATTAGTACCTTGCTACACGCGAATCAGTGTTCACCCCGCAGTTCACCCCCGACGGCCCCAGATCTCAAGTCCCTGCACGAGGTACAAGATGAGAAGTTTTTAAGATGGCCATCTCTAAATGAAGATGGACTCCCGCTTAAAGAGATACGACCAGTATTGCGATCATAGAGATCACGCGACACGCCTACTTTGATTCCCATCCAACCTGATTACATCCGAACTGAAGTCCGGGTAATACTATCTATATTATATATCGGGACTCATCACCGTTTCCTTCTCGTAGCTGTACTGCATTCTCGTAGTATACAAAAACAATTTCTCAATAACAAAATCATTTTACATATACAAAAGAACTAATTACCCAGAGTGGTGTCCATCACACCAGAGAATAGTATACAGAAATCCCATTTACTTTGAGACATGCACAATTTCTATTACAAAAACACTTAGGATTTTAAGTTAGCTACCGGTATAATTTATCTCGAGATGGCCCGATTCACGATGGAATGTCCCGCCTCTAGCCTCCTCTTGGACACACGGATTGAACACCAAGCACTTGAAGTTTAGTGGGGAACATAAGCATGGACAACCACCACTCATGGGACTGCACAAGCTTATAGCATATGCATTTTATATAACCATACTACACTCATATAACTTTTGTTTACTTATCATCTTTATGCTTATTGCATGTCAACTTTTCCTTCCTGTACTTATGTCTAAGATATCTTTTATCTGTTAACATCTGATACTTCTTGATTCCCGCTTTCTATACTTATATTCCTGATACTTTATCATGTTCTATTTCTTTCTGTACCAGATATCATTATGATTTATATACATTCATATCTCGATAATTTCATATAAATCCTATCTTATACTGGTCTCTGTGAACTTTTATCTACATTCTTATACTTTTCATATACGGTACTTTTATATGCTTTCATCGATACTTTCAGCAATAACTTTGTACTTTCATATGTCTTTTTACTGTTTCTAGTCTTTTTCATCTTTCGGTTCCTACGACTTAGCCCATTATGTACTAGCCATATATCATTTTTATCCTATACCTATATCATGTCTTCTTTCATGTTGTAGCTTTACCATACCCTTACTTTTCATGTGTTGACTTAAGCCCAATGCTTTCTAGCTTATATATACTTTTCATACACCTTTCTCTTTTATCTACTTTCTGTACTTTACTTGTTCATATCCTTTTCATGTACTATACTTTGTACTTTCCATATACTGTATTCATGTATTGTTCTTATACTATTTTCATATACCTATATTCATGTACTGTTCATTTCATATACTTTTTTCCTGTTATACTTTTCATATGGCTTTCTCTTTTATGTACTTGCGTATGTTGTCATATACTTTCATATGATATTCATATACTGTGCTTTTCATATCCTATACTTTTTCATATACTGTACTTTTCATATACTTTATCTGTCATATACATTTCGTGTCATTGCCACTTTATTTCTTGTACTTGTATACTTGTCATATACTTTTCTCTTTCATATACTGTACTGTTCATATACTTTTCATGTACTATGTAATTTTCATATACTGTCATCTTGTACTTTACTTCTTGTTCTTATGCTTTGTCTATACTTTCATCGCATAGCGGTGCTGCTCGCCTGCATATCGTATCATATACTTTTGGAAATTTCTGTACATATACTTTTCTTTTTCTTTTATGTTCATGCCTGCGAATACCTTAGGAGCAGATACGGGAAATAACTATATGTACGAAGGGCACTATCTGCTGTATGAGAGACCAGTGATCTCTATCTGTGCTGTACCCGAAATTGCTATTGCATGCAGACGGTGATCTACATCGTATATCTGCGAAGAGTATCGTCTTGTCTGAGCAGTGACCTATGCCATGTATGTAGTGACCCTTCCCGGGGCCCGCAGTGATCGAAGCGGGATCTATGTCATCGACAACGGGGCCTGCGTGATATCTATCTATGTATATCTTTAGCGACCTTTGTGTCTTCCTATAGGCATGCCTATCTGTCCCTCTACCCGGGTTCTAGTAGACCCAATCAGCTTTATTACGTTTTCTGTACATATCTCATAAGCATGAATAACTATTGTTATCATAATTGCTTATGCCATATATACTATCATTACTTTACTCTGTATTCGTTCTCATATCTGTAGTTTCATATTACGGTTCTCATATATCTCTATAATACATATATTCATATCTTTTTCTATCATTTAGTTTTGTCTCCGTATCATATATGTAATCCTATCATATATCATGAATGCATCATCATTTCTTGTATTCATATATTCATATATATAGCTTTCTATATTCATATCTCTTTATATGATTTATACATCATATCCTTTATGCGTTTCTATCGGAGATTTAGCCCTATTCATGTACTTTCTATATTTCTCTTTGTCTTTTACTTATTCATATATTCATATCATATACGCTTATATTAAATATCTTTCCTGTACATCTTCTTATCGGATGCCTTTATATTGTATTTCATGTCTACTTGTTCATATTACTTACTCTGTCATGTGTCTTTAGTAATACTTTACATCATTCTTTACACCGGGACTGTTTGAAATACCCATTTTCAGTGTCTTGCCTCCATATTTGACACTGGTTCTTTGACACTCCTTTAAATCTAAGGTTCGGGTTCACTCGACTGGAATCACCCAATCAGACGCCGAGGAAACCAGATACGTCGAAACAATCCGGACTTCTCCTATGATCAATACGACGAAATTTGGGTGGAATATGGCCCCACGCCCCAGGTAAATTTTGGGCCACTAAGAGTCAAGGTGACAAAGTCTATTTCTGGATATTTGGTTTTCAGCGAGTCTAGTTTAATTAGCCACTTGAATCACTCAAATCGGATCAGAAATGAGCAGTTATGGCCAATCTGAATGCTAGTTGAAAAACAACGAGCACTAATAAATTATAGCTCGACTGTACCCAGTACACCCCCTCGAATTTTGCCCGGAATGTGGGCTTTCTTCCTTCCATATGTTACTACCCAAATCATCTCAATACTCTATATACACCTTAAAACCACTCCAAATTCATCTTGAAATCTCAATTATACTCAAATCATCATTTAATACATATCTTTTATCAAAAACCTTTCATGATTTTCTCCCAAAAACAACTCTAATATGTGTTATGACCCATACACAAACCAAACATAAAGGTTAATTAGGGTTTGTTCTAAACCCTAATTCATTTACTTACAATTAAACCATGAATCCATCTTCAAAGGGAGGATTCCATACTATTCTTGTGCCATTGAGGTTTTACCAACCACAATTTCAATACATCTGGTTGGATGAAATCTACAACAAACTAGGTTTGAAAGCGAGATAATAATATACAATTGCATGGAAAACCATTCAAAACTTTAGAAATTCCATATAGTTCCATACCTTTTTGGCTCCTCCATCTTCTTCCTCTTCTCTTCTTCTTCTCTTCCTCTTCCTCTTCTTCTCTCTTTTCCTCTTCCCCTCTCTCTCTACGGTTTGGTCTCTCAAAAATGAGACCAAATTTGCTCTTATCCATGTTTTGTTAAGGCCATGTTTGGCCTTTACATTTTTCAACACTTTTCTCATTTTTGCACTTAAGCCCTTCCATTCTTTCTTATTTCTATTCCATCTTTTCTCTAATTGCCTTGAATCCACATACTTCTTCTATTTACATTTCATTTTAAACATTTCATATATTAACCCCTAGTCTTTCTTTTTTATGACCACTAGGTCCTCAGTGGTAAATGACCACTTTACCCTTGGCTCTAATATTCATTCAGGGTCTCTCGTTTTATTTCGAAAATTCCTATTTAGTTTTTTAATATACCACTAAACAACGGTCAGAAAGCGCTGGGGTATTTTTCGTGTTACATCACGAGGGCATCGGACGTATATTTATATTCAATTGAAAAAACAATCGAATTCAGTCAGGCGTGGACATCTCCATGGGTTCTGTGGCTCCAGATCGGAGCCGGGCACCTCCTCCACCACCTCGTCAGCCGGCCCTTGCTCAGCATCAGCAACCTCTGGGAGAGATCAATGTGATTTCCGGGGGGTTCGTCGGCGGTGGGGAGTCCAATTCAGCTAGGAAGGCCCACTTATGCAGCTTCATATTAGGGGAGACACTAGAGGTGTAGGCCGTGTCCAAGCTCCCTCGATTGGATACCACCACCTTCGGACGGCCCGACCAGAGGCGCCAACACCCATGATGACCCGGTGGTGATAAAGAATTGAGTCGTGGCTGATAAAACGATCCACGGGGTCGATCGTGGAGCTCGATCGACATCATCTTCGCGTCGACATTTGACACAATGGGCATTGGAAGAAAGCGAGCGAAATCGCGCCCGCAAGGGATTCTCCGAGGAGAAATCTTGCCCCTGGGATCGGTTATAGCGGTGCTCACTCTAGGAGACCCCCCCATGCGAGGGCATGGCAAAGATAAAATTCCTCATCGTAGAGGCCCCATCGGTGTACAACATGTTATTGGGCAGGCCTTCCCTCAATGCCATAAGGGCCATCCTCTTCGCCTATCATATGGTGGTTAAATTCCCTATAGAGAATGGGGTAGGAAAGGCTCGAGGAGACCAGCGGATAGCCCAGGAGTGCTACTTGGCGTCAATGAAGCGACGATGGGCCGGTGTCACGCGGATGAGCTTCGATGAGAGATGAGTGGACACCCAGGCAACTACCCTCGGAAAGCTGAGCCCGAGTACAACTTGTGACCAGCGGAACACCTCACCTACATTAGATCTAACCTAGCAGAAGACGTCAGAGACCTTCTTATCCACTTCTTAAAACAAAATATGGAAGTATTTGCTTGGAAGCAAGAGGACATGGGAGGAATTGACCCCGTGATCATCACCCGTGAAGCTAAATGTCGACCCTCCTTCAAACTGTTAAACAAAAAGAAGAAGTTTCGCCCCGAGAGAGGTGGCGATCTGAAAGGTCGACAAACTCATCAAGGCAGGAGCTATCCGGAAGTAGATTACCGGAGCTAGGTTGGCTAGCAGTTCTTGTCGAAGCGAATGGAAAATGGGGACTCTGCATTGATTTTACTAACGTTAATCGAGCCTGCCCGAAAGACAGCTTTCCCCTACCTCGGATCGACCTCATAGTAGACGCCATCTCTGGCCATGAGCTCCTTAGCTTCATGGACGCTTTCTCAGGCTACAACCAGATCAGGATGGACCACTAGCGACTAGGAAGACCTCCCTTTATGACTAGACGGGACGTATTGCTATCGGGTGATGCACTTACCAAAGTTTAACTTGAGGCCGCGCCGGGCTAGTAAACAAGATGTTCTAGAAACAGATTGGCACATCCATGAAGCTATATATAGATGACATGCTAGTGAAGTCGGTCAAGGCAGGGCTCCACGTCAACCATCTGGCCGAGGCGTTCCAAGTCTTGAAGGATTATAAGATGAAGTTAAACCCAACCAAGTGTGCTTTCGGAGTCTCTGTAGGGAAGTTCTTGGGTTTCATAGTCAACAGCCCAGGAATAGAGGCAAATCCAGACAAAATAAGAGCTGTGCCCAACATGCAACCGCCCTCAAACACTAAAGAAGTTCGGCGGCCCGGAGAATAGGCTACTTGAGTCAAACTGTGTCGAGATCAGTGAAACCAGTGTCGACCGCTGCTTTCAGAATGCGAAAAAAGGCCTTCAATGGGATGCCTTTGTGAGGAGCGTTCTAGCGGCGAAAACCTACTTAAGCTCCCCCCCTATTCTAGTAAGTCCCTCAGAGGGAGAACTCCTCACGCTCTACTTAGCTGTTTCCAATTTCTCGACTAGTGCCACCACAGTCGAGAGACGGGACGAGCAGGCCCGGTAGTCTATTACTGGCCAGGCTTTGAGAGGAGCAGAGAAAAGGTACCCGAATATGGAAAAGCTTGTTCTAGCATTGGTGACCACGCCCGGAAGACCGGTTGTGCTAGCCCACACGTAAATTAGCAGAACACCCGGTGAAGCAAATATTGCACAGACCGAAACCTCTCTGAGCTTGGTGAAATAGACTATAGAGGCAGTGAGTTCGATATTAGGTACAAGCCAAGAACAGCGATCATAAGGCAAATTTTAGCATATTTCATCATAGAATTCACCTCGAGCCATAAAACCGCTCGGCTCATATCAGGCCTCCACTGGAGGTTGTAGTGCCAGATGGGGCCGCCCGGTAACACGGAAGTGGAGGCGAAACGATCCTGACCTCACAGAGGGATAGGATGACGTGGAATATGCACTAAGGGTCGGTTCTCAGGCCTCTAGCAATGGCGAATATAGAATCATCATTCTTTGGACTAATCTCGCCCACTCGTGGAGGCCTTCTAATCAACTAGGTGTCTGCGGCGATTCTCGGTTGGTGGTAAAAGCAGATAGAAGATGACTCTGAAAGCGAAGCGAAAGATGATCGTTATCTCGAAAGTAAAGCGAGGTTGCTCCGAGAGTGCGTACGGGTTCATGTCGAGACCCACATCCCAGGACGGAGGAATTCATGGCCGGACGCCTAAGCTAGGATTAACCTTGGCGTCGTAGGAAGATTTGGACATACGGGTTTCGGTCGAGCACCTCATGGAACCTTCAATAGACGTCAACGAGCGAGTCCTCGTTAATGGCTATATAGGCGTGGATGGATCTATCTGGGACTATCTGATGACGGGATGTGCCAGCGTCAGAAGGAAGCATCATGGAAGCGAGTCCTGTGGGGATTCGGCTCTTTGGGGGACCCTTTAAGCGAGGTTTTGCCTCATAAATGCGTAGGAAGAGATGCCTTCGTGTAGAGAAATTTTTCAAACGTGAGGATGTGATATATTAGAGCTCGAGACTTGGAAAAACCCTTACTTGCAAATTATTACTTGCCGTCTTTCAAAAGCATGAGAACTAGTCGAGAAAGTGCGAGAATTTGCTAGAGCATGCAGATCTCCCTCCCGGTCGAACTACTAACCTCGATGCTAGCCTCTGGCCTTTTCAGCGGTGGGGATTAGGCAGTACCGGGCCCACGCACATTGGAAAGATTCGATACAAATTCTTTATTATAAGAGTAGGACTACTTCACTAAATGTTTGTAGAGCCATTAGCAACAATCACGCAGAGCAAAAAGTATGCTGCCCGTTTGGCCGGTCATAATCTATAGGTTCGGGATCCAGCGGCGATGTCGAGATAATGGAAAACGAGTTCGACAACCCGAAATTAAAAACCTGCGCCGAGCTCGAATCCAGAATCACTATTCGTCCCAGCTCATCACGGTGCGGATAGCCAGTCACTTTATGGGGACTCAGCTGACATTGAAGACTAAGTTGGAAGACCATAAGGAAAATGGGTGGAATACCTCCCTGAGGTACTATGGGCATACAAGACCACATGCAAGTGCGCAACCTTGGCTCAGATTCTGGCCTTTGGCACCAAGTGCCCTATTAAGAGTTGAGTGGGGATCACGAGGATTTAGATTGAGTGGCGATGGAGGCTATCTACAGACCTCGTCTGGAAGAAGCGTGAGCAAGCTGCGAGAGCAGCGCCTAGGACACAATAAACATCAAAGGTACTATGATGAGAAGGTCGGGCCTAGTTTCAAGCCGCGACCCTGTGCAAAGAAACTCCTGCCTGTGTGGAAGGGCCCTCTCCTGAGAAACTTGGTTGATTAGGAAGGACCTATGTCGTATCTGAAGTAATCGATCCACAGCAACTCGAGCTCAAAGCAGAAGGAAAGAAGACCACCTTAACATCATTGGAATGCAGGAGCATCTCAGCGGTTTTTACCCATAAACCTCGGTGTACCTATTAATAAAAGCATGCTGATTCTACTTAAATTTAATACTGGTACGCTTATTTTGGTCTAAACTTTTGTAAATAGTAAAAAAGATCCGGGAGGCAGTTGGTGAAATCAGGGACTGGAAAGATTGGGGAGGATACGAAAAAACATCAGCAGTACACGTTTACAGGCGTACTTTTATTTCGATTATCTCAGAAAATTACAATCGGCAAAGCCGTTCCCTACATCTCGAAGAAGAATTACAATCGGCAAGATCGGTCGAGGCAAAAACCACAAGAAAGAAAAAAGAAAAGAAAGGAAGGAGAAAGAGGGGAGGAGGAGGTATATGGCGGAAGGAGCGGGCTGTAAGCATTCAACCGCGCGCCTCAAACTTGACATGACCCCGAATCCATCAATGGTAGGGCTGAGAACAACGCGCTCCCGGCTAGTGGGACTAGGGAACACAAGCGACCCGACAAATGGCAAGCGACGAAACCCAGCGTTGTACTACAGCCGCAAGCAGGACTTGGCGTAGTGGTGATCCAAACCACGAAGATTCATCGTATGCAGAACTTCCAGGCACTATCGGAGGAAGAGATTAGGGCGAATGCTCTTATATATGAGAAGGAAGGTGATTCTTATAAAGCTTGGATGCCGGAAGCCAGCGATGTTCAAATTCTCCATAGACATGCATTAAAGCATCGACTTTTCCCGAGGAAGGAAGGCGAAGAGCCACGTGGCTCGGTTCGGGAGGCGGGCTTCCGGATATTAGAGCCCGTGGCTCGGTTCGAGGCCGGGCTTGGATGGGGCCCGCGTGGCTTGGTTGGGGCACCGGGCTTGGATATTGAAACACATGGCTCGGCCAAAGGAGACACGGGCTCGGACTTTGAAGAAACCATGGCTTTCAGTCCCACGGGGACATGGAGCTCGAGACTTCGGAGGAACAAGCCATTTCGGTCCACGGGAAAGGCTGAGCTCATCTCAGAGGGAATATAAGTTCGATCCCCCAAGGAGATCTGGAGCTCGAGTTCGTCTGAGGCCGGTAACGGTTTGCAAGGCGGCGTGAAACAATTCTAAGCCATATGGCTCAGTTCAGGGAACCACTGAGACCGACAGAGCAAACGTTTCGACCATAAAGGCATTTGCGTGGCCAGCTTGCGGCGAAATTCGGTTAATTCATATAAAAAGGGTGAAAAGGTAAAGACTCAAAAGTATGAATATGCGAATCAGCGTTTCAATGATTCAAATAATGTTCTGAGGCTACATGGCATTATAGTAAAAGAATATGGGGCCAGCCACAAGTTTCGGGAGAAGACGGAATTTGGGTAGCCTCGATCAGCGGGATCGCCGGGGAAGAAAAGCGAGACTGGAGCGTAGAGGACACCTGAGGTCATCTTCCCCATCGATTCAAATTCCCCGTCGTCCTTAAGCGGGGCGGAAAAATCCTGGCCCTTGAACTTGGGAAGACCTTAGAGGCCTTGCGCAAATAGAGGCTGACCGAGGCCCATCAGGTGCATGCTTCCCATCCTGACTCAGGCGATCATCTTCCTTCGAGCCACGAGGCACGCCTGCGGAGGTCATCACGAAGCCGCGGGGTCGTCGTTTAGGCGCATTGTGCTCTCGGCCTCGAGACCTCTTGGAAAGCAGACTCAAGGTCCGTGGTCTTGGCTTCGACTCCATAACCACCTCTGATTCCTCCTTGTTTGCACAATTCTCCAGCCTTGACAACGGCTGTACAGTGATCTTTGGCTCCTCGAAGGCGTGATGTAGCTCATCATCGGCCACCCACGGCTGCGCGGCAGCCCTCAGCTCGTCCCGAGCCTTCTTCTCCTGTTCTTCAACTCGCGATTTCGTCGTCAAGGTGTGCTTTAGGTCGGATCTATGCATCAGCACATCCTCTGCTCGTGGTGTCGCACTGGCCTTGGTCGGCTCTCCAGGAGCCGAGAAGCGCATGCCTCTCGGCTTTATGCGCTTCTACGCCATGGCGGTTCATCGAAAGATAAGCCCTCTTCTCCAGGCTCTTCACATAGGTAGCCACTTGCACGAACAAGGCAAAGGTAAGGGCAAGTCAAAATCAAAGATAAGACAAGCAAATAAAGGCGTCGGGACATACGGTGGCCGCTCCTTGAAGCGATAAGGCGAGCGTCCTCAGTGGGCATATGGCGTCAGCCCTCTGATCGAGTCATAGAATGGATGCTTTGCGGTCCCGGCGAGCGACTCAGGAATTATGACGTGAGTCCTCCTCCCATTCGGTTCCCGAAGCCAGCCCTTCCCTCGATCCTCCGTGTCGTGAGGACATATGAGTCTTGCGGGGGACTCACGACGAGAAATGGTGAAACGAGAAAGCTTGGCGCTCCTCCCGAATTTTGATTTCTAGCGCGAAACACCGCGGCGCCGGGAGGGAGGCGCGACCTCGTTGGGAGCGGTGAGACAGCACTCTGCAGCTGCGATCCCAGCGGTGGAGAAGATGCTCCCAACCTCGGGACCTTACCACGAATCGCAAGCTCTCAGAGCAGACTTTACGGCCGCGTCATCTTTTCTTTGCAGCGACGACTCGGGCTTGGGCACTTCTTGGAGTGGGTTTCACGACGAGAGGGCCTCACGAAGTCTTCATGACAAAGGGAAAAGTGGGCCTTGAAGTGAGGTGAGAAGGGACACGCCGGAGGGCCGAGGGAATGGAGCCCTGTCGGCTCAAAGTACCGGTGGGTGGCGGCTGGCCAACTCGCTTCACCTCTTCGTCGGGGGTGGCGGGACGAGATATGAAGACCGCATAACCAAAGCAAAGTTAGAAAACACCTCGCATGACTTTTAATCATTCGGCAGTCATCTTGGGCTCGGAGGTTCTGGGAGGTAGTCTGAGTGGTTAGAATACAGCGTATCTTCTCGGTCATGGGATTCTATTCCCCGGTCGGCCTCCCATAAAAAAATGCAGTTTCCTTCTAGTGCTTGTGGGAAGACGGGAGATCCGAAATGATCAGCTTGGCATTGGAGCATTTAGCAATGTACAAAAAGCCCTCCCCGGACTCCTTCACACTAAAGAATTCTAAGAGCAAAGCAATGCTAGGTACCCTGAGACCTTTATCCCTGAAGACGATCAGTAGCCCGACCAGAACACCCTAAAAGTTGGGAGAAAGTTAGGCCGGACAGACAGTTAAAATGCTACAGGACGCTTTTGATAAAAGGATGCAGAGGGAAGTAGAGGCCATTCTCGAAGGCCGCCTCGAAGAAGCAAACCATCTTCGGCACTTGAACGATATAGGAAGTGAGAAAGTTGGGAGCGCAAACCGAAACCTGAAGAGGCCTGTAGCGAGAGCGAAATTATGTCCCCGAAAGGGCTCGGCAGGCTAGGGCCCCCAACCCCGACATTCTATCAAAGTAGCCCCTCAAGTAGGTAGAGGCGCCGAGGATGCACGTCTCATGACCTTACCCTTTGCCTTTGCACGTAGGGAGAAGGGGACTGCTAAAGGGACTTGATCGCAATGACATAGTGATCGGACCTCTTTTATCGCCCTAAGTCAGATCCATGATGACTACCTATGGGTGGCGGAAGGATAGGCAGGAGGAGTACACATGATTGGGCAAGTGTAAGGGAAGGCGGACGAATGATAAAAAGGCAAAATTCCGACCGAAAAAGTGGGAAAGAAAGGATAAACAAAGACTACTTGGGACCCACGAACTCCATAACAAGTAAAGGTAAACATGGGAAGAAGAATAAAGGCGTGCGAGCTGGGGAGGGACAGAAAGCTTGACTCGAGCAAGATAGAATGATATATGATGTCAGGAAGAAGTTTGGCTCATCCAAGGCCACCAAGAAAAAGTTTGAAGAAACAGGGAAATTGAGAAAAACGATAAGAAGGATTAGGCTAACAAGGGAATACGGTTAGAGGTAATTGGAGGCCTTTAAGAAAGCTCACTTGAAATATCCATAGCAAAGCAGTGAAAGGTGAGAGAAGCCATCATTATCTCAATACAGTGTGGCGACAAGCCTAGACCAACAAACCACTGTGCGCTTGATGGAACTCGGTAAACGATCCAAGAAGCGGTCGGCCTTTTCCCGAAGCTCGCTTGTGAGGTACAAGAAGTACGTGATTACTTTAAAATAAGCGAGTCCACGGAGCCCGGGACCTGGCTTTAGGGAACGGGCTAGCATCCTCCATGAAATTTGGCGGAAAAGTCTCAGGAACTCTACCACAATAGTGTCTTGGTTCCCCCAAGGTGTGAGCCCGGGGTCGAAGTAAATGGGTGGTGACCCAAGACGAGTAATCACGTGGCATGAATGGCGAAGTAAAAAAGAAGCCTCATATTCGCGATTACGACCCTCTAATTATCCTCTAAATATTCGGTTAGCGATAAGGAAGAAAAGATCCCCTACCTAATGGGGAGGATGCTGTATCATCATCTAATAAGGAAAGTCGTCGTGATCATCCACTATAAATATCGAGCAATCCCACCAACAAGAGGTACACAATCATAACACCATCAACAGTTGAATTCTTTCGTTTTCGTAAGAAAGAAACTGACTTAGGCATCGGAGAGTCGACAGTCACACCCTCGTCGGATCATCCTTTAAGTGTAGGTTGCGGGTTTCTTCTTTATCATTGACAATCGACCAAACAGCTACATAGGCTCGACCTAGTATCGATCAAAAAAGCACCATCGGATATCATCTTTTTCTAATTTGTGTTATTTTTTTTTCTTTCATGTGAGAATTGTTTCTTTGTATATCCATCTTCATCATTCTCATTTTCTGGTTTAGATGCCATTGAAATTCTTGGTTTGTGTTTGTGAAATTAGTGAAGTAGGATCCTCTTTGCGCTTTTGGGTTTTAGTTCATTCAGGAAACAGTTTGTCAGATTCAAGTTATATGATTTCTTGAATTGATTTAAGGTTTGGTATGATTTCCCTATATTATGCTTTTGGATTGATTTGAAGCTTGAATTCCCACGACTCATATACCCCGAGATCTTTGGTGGCAATGAAAGTTCTTTGATTAAAGATATAAAATTTCTTGTAAAATTTGATATTTACATTACGTTTTGGATTCAATCAAAGTTCTTTGATTAACGCTTAATTTTAGCAACGACTTAAAATTATATGGCTTTAACAAGAGGAATAGTTAACCTTGACATAGAAAAGATAAGCCTTAACATGGTATTCTAATGGCTGCCTGTTTTGACCCTACACATGTCAGTTTTGTTGGTACAGGAGGCAAGGAAATTGAACTAAGTATCCTCGTAGAAATTGTATTTGCATTGAAGACGATGTTAGACTTTGAATCACCCAAGGTGGACCTCTATAACTCAAGTTATGGTCCATTTCCGACTGGTATGACTGTTTTGACCTCTGAGTAATACATGATAGTTTTACACATTAGATTAATTACATACATGAAAAGCCTTAGTTCTCTGTTCAAGTATCATTTGCATGATAAATTGTCATATCATGTACTAAGAATATAAATTTAAATTATGGAAATGACTTTCTTGATGACCCAGGCCATATTTTACAATTTATATGTCTATCATATGATTGATAAATTTGTCTACAAATGATGCTTAATATTGTCCATTTGGATAGTTTAGAAATACATAATGCCTACTAAGTGATTTACTAGTGTTTTCTATATTATGAGAGATTAGATAAATCATTCCCTTTTTTGTTCTCTGGGTGCATGTTGGATAAGTAACTAATATTATGTTTATACCTTAATCCGTCATGTACTTGGAGAACTAAGGAGATCTTCTTGCGGAATTTTCTCAAAATAGAGCTAAAACACTAAGTAATTGACTAGTAGGAATTGTGCATTTCTAAATGGGATAGGAACCACCACCTAACTTATAGTAAAGTTCAGTATTATACTTATAATCACACTCAATGTTCACAATTAGTTTCAATTTCTAATGAGTGTGTTGCAGCCTTTGTAATTTACTTTTCATGGATTTATTTTCTTATAAAATATTGACTTATTCCCTAATATTACAATTGTGAAACTCTTGTTTCACAAATAGGTTCAAATCGAAGTTGGATGTATTAAAGCCATAATGGTCTCTTAACCCTAGAGTTTTGAGTTGGTTTGGAGGAATTTATAAATTCGCATCTAAGAGTTAAAAGTGCTTTGTAGATCAACAGCGAGGTTAAGGCTCAGCGGGCTTTAGCTCAATTGACACGGAGTCTCCTCATCAGCTTCTGACTCCATGTGGATGACCCCCTTACAGATGACCCCACCACAAATGATCCCCCCATTGGTGATATGTGAACATTCCTATTGTTGAACTTTTTTGGTCTATTTTGTATAGCTATCTAGAACATGGGATTTAGTACACGTTATTTTGGTTTATGTTATTCGGTGGACGTTATTTTTTGCAGTAATAGGATCTTATAATTTTTATTTCATTTTAATTTTTTTATTATTTGTTTTAAGGTTCTAATAATTTAATAATTAATTAAATTAATTACTGTAATTAATTTAATTATAAATTTAGCTACTACCTTAGTTTGGTTACTAAATAGCTATTATTCTTTAGCTACTAACTCAGTAGCTAATAAGCTACTACATAACTACTAAAAATTAATCATTTAAATAGCTGTACTATTAAGCTACTAACATAGTAGCTAAATTGCTACTCTGCTTAACAACTAAATTTTTTTAAGCATAGCTACTACTATTTAGCTACTAACTTAGCAGCTAAATGCTACTTTTTTTTAGCTACTACAAAAAATAGTTACTAAATAGCTATTACAATTTTGCTACTAATATAGTAGCTAAATAACTACACTTATTAAGCTACTACATTTTTCATTTGCTAAATAGCTGCTCTATATAGCTACTGTATTAGCTATATAGTATATCCCTTAATGCCAGCTACTAACTAGTTAGGTCACTATTAGCTACGTTGTGTAGTAGCTATGTATAACTATATATTGTTTTAGTAAAACTACGCATTCTCAAATTGTAGCTACTATTATTGTGAGTAACTATTAATAGCTCTCAAATGTCGCCCTTTTCACTTTGTTAGCTATTACATTCTTTACATTAGCTATTACTATTGTTGGTAGCTATTTAGCTACTACATAATATAGTAGCTAAGTAGTACCTATATATAGTCGCCTCCTTATACTTTTTTCATTTTAGCTACTATTATTTTTAAGTATTTAAGAACTACGAGCATCCTATAGTAGCTAAGCGAGTAGCTAATAGTAGCACAATAGTAGCTAAAATTAAATACTTCTCCTGAATTATTGCTACTAGATCCTATAGTATTTGTTGGTAACAAGAAATTTAGCTACTAAAATAAAATGGTTAATACTAATTTTTATAGTGGCAAATACAAATTTCTATAGTAGTAATTGTTATATGATGTGTGTCTAGGAAGCTTATTTGAGTTTGTAACTACTCACATAATTATTTGATAAAGTAAGTATTTGGAAGAGATTATGACCCCCTTATAAGTTCATTTTAGCTTATTTCAATAAGCTTCATGGAGAAACTTATCCAAGCGACTTATAGGGAAGCCACAAATCAATCATCTTAATGACCAAGCTTGTCATTCTAACTGATGTAAAAAAAATGAAAAAAAAATTAAAATATAGAATAGAAAAATTGAAAAAATTATGAAAAATATATTATTTTTTTGAAAAAATTATGTAAAAATAGGGAAAAATTCACAAAAATTAATTAAATAAATATGAAACAAATTCTAAATTATGTAAAATAGGTCAATTTTTTGAAAATTATGGCCCAGTGCTTATTTATTCAAACACTTCGATTTTACAATTGTTTTATAATGATATAATATAATAATAATTTTATTTATTATAAGTGTTTTATAATAGCATAAAACACCACCCAAATAACCATATAAACGTTTTTTTAAATATGCATTCAAACCTGCGATAGTTTTATTGAATAAATGCTTATGACATAAGATCATCTAATAATAAGCGTGCCAAAATAGTGTTAAGGCTTTGTTTGGGTAATCGGCTTAATTAAACACTTATAACAGTTGAAATTACTGAAAATACCATCATAAACACTTATAATATTGAAGTGTTTTAATAAATAAGCATTTGTCATAATTTTACATTAAAAACTAATAACTAAAATTTATATTTTATATATATATATATATATATATATATATATATATATATATATATATATATATATATATATAAAGTAAATATTTATATATATTGAAAATATTTATCATTCAAAAATACAATCTAATACAAAAAATTAGCTAAAACCCATTATCTCTTCTTTCATATGCATTAGAGAGATTATAAAACTGAAATATTCTAGATTACTTCTATTAAACTCATAGTTATTTAGAGGGTGAAACTACTTTGAATAGCAAGGCGTGAGATTTTTTTAAGTTGTACGCATCCTACCTAATATAAATAAAAATTATATATCTCAGTAAATATTGTCTATAGTTTATATCTAATAATAAAATACAATAAAGTAAAACAAAATAAACATTCATGGATCTACATTAAATTCTATTTTTTAATTATATTTCAGATTTTTCCCTCTTTTTTGGAATTGTTTCTATTTGTTTTCATTATTTTCCTATTTTCCATAGTACCAAAAATGTTACTATTTTACATAATTTTTAGAATTTATTTTCTATTTATTTATTATTTTCAGAAAATTTTTTCCTATTTTTTTATAAGGTACTCAAAATTACTATTTTTTTACATATTTTTTGGAATTTCTTTTCTATTTTCAGATTTTGTTTTCCTATATTTTATAATTTGTCGAAAATAGCAGTTTATCGTCAAGATGATCGATTTTAGGCCATTATAAGCTTTTTTTTTAAGCTTATTTGATAGCTTCTCATGACTTATTAAAATATAGGAGAAGAGGCAGACTAAAATGAGATTATATGAGGAAATAAGTTATTTTTATAAGTTATTCCAAACATCTATAATTTTTATTAAAAATACTTATATGATAATATAAGCTCAAATAAGCTATAAATAAGCTTTCTTAATTAAGTTGTTTGCCCAAATAGGGCCATAATTCAATCATGACATTGGCTTTTGGGTAATCGTAATTTCAATAAGCTAATATGTTGCATGGGATTTCAACTTTAAGAGAATATTGAACCAAAAATATATTAAAAAAAAAGCAATGTATTAAGTGGAAGATCAGCAAAATTTGGAGATCTATAAGAAAAAAGATCGGGAGAACTAAATTCTCAGGCCCTAATCTTCATTTAATTGAAAATCATTGTGAACAAGAAATACCAAACCAAGCCCAAATCTACCTTCAAGTATATTTGAAAAAAAAAAAAGAAAAATAAGTGATAAAAAGTGCATCTCAGTGTCTACTTTAATAAGCCTTGGAATTACTTATCTTAGTGAACCTTGGATACTACCTAAAAATACCAAGTACTATAATACCCGGTTCACAAAGATAGTACTTGCTCATGATGCACTATTTATCAATTTAGTTTTCATTTTTTATCAAATATATTTGAAATTAGTATATTTGGGCTTGGTTAGATCTAAATGTTCATAGTACCTGTGAATTAAAATATAGGCTATAACAAATATCATTATTCAAAGATTAGGTTGGAACGATAAAACCTCCCGCATAATTTTATAATATGCCCATATAATGCCAAAATTTTTTAATGCTTTATGACATTTAGTATTTTAGATGCATGATATACTTCATTTACAAAAAGTATGCAGTAAAAGAAAGCGACAAAATAAACAAAACAAAGTTTTACAGGTTTTCAATATAATATCAAGTCTCCCAGAAAAACAATAACACTCCAGGTGCTATTTACTTAGGTACAATAGAAAACCTAGAATACTGGACTTGGGCTTGGGCGAGTATGAAAGTTAAATAAATAACTAATAACGTAATAAAAATCATCATTGGACTTGGGCTTCCTATTTCGTTTGGACATGTATGGGCCTACTTCATGCTATCATTCCGCCGGGTTGAAAATAACTGTTCAGAAGAGTGAGGAAAGGTAGCAATCGACGAAGGATCCGAATGGCGAAGATCACGTCCTCCTGTATCAAGTAGCATGGAGTCCAGTTTGTCTGCCGTTTGACAAGGAAACTGATAAAAACCTATCTCTAGAAGTCCCTGCAAACTCATCATCAAGGATAATATCTACCATCTCAGCAGAATCTTTTAACGACACCGCGTGTGCAGTTATAACTTCACGGATACTAGAAAGCTCAAAGATTGTTTTATAAATCTCAGTAGCAAATCCTCTGCATTAAAACAACGCTAATATCCATGTATATTAGGCAAATCAAATATACATTAGATCGATTTAAATGATTGAATAAGAGCTATGAATCTTGCGTAAAGTTTTGAAAGCGTTTTGGAATTCTTTACGGGCGAATCGCGATAACTGACGTATTCCGCAAATATTAAATTCCTTAGATCTACGATGCACATCAGCAGCCAGTTTATACTCTTCATTACCTAGAAATCTTTCACCTAATCTCGACATGTAAGTCTGTGGATATGTTTGCAAAAATTTCTATAAGTTCAATGACACATGTGAGTGTGATAGGAAGCAAAGATCAATGGGCATGCGGGATGAGTAGCCATTAACAATTTGAAAAGGACTTTACCAATTGAATGGTTAACATAATTGTTATAAGCAAACCAATTGTTGAAAAAATTAAATCTCAAACACTTTGTTTAGCAAACACTAAACATGTTGAGGATGGCTTTGTTAAATTTCAGAATAGTGCCAAGCAATTTCCAAAAATAGTTGACAAATTTCACATCTCTATTAGATATAATAGTGGAAGGCAAACCGTGCAATTTAACAACTTCTCTAAAAAATAATTTAGCAACATTTGAGGCATAATTGGTTTTGTTACATGGAATAAAATGTCATCTTATAAAACTGTCAACTAATAAAATAGAATCATGTCCTCACCTTGAGTCCCTAGGCAATCAAAACAAGTCCATTAACATCCTTCGAAACTATAAGGAACGGGTAAAGTATAAGCGAGTGTTTTGTTTCTTTGTATATGCCAATTGATATGTTCTACATTTTAACTATCCTACCAACATCATTTTTTAGAGAAAGTAATAAATCTATCTTCAACATGTAAAAATGTAATAATTTATCCTCCAAAATGTCTCTGGCTAAACCACACATCATCTCTATGAATTAATAAATCCTATTGATGTACGAGGTATACTACAATTTAGTCACTTTAAGCAATTAACCATTTTCAGCAAAAAAATTCAACATACTCATGGCGGTTACCATTACCCCAACACTCATGCCAAATAATACCAAAGTCCTTTGTGACGTCCCGACTCACACAATTGTCAGTAGGGTGTCTTTTTATTTTATTAACATTTTACTATAAACTTGTTCATTCCTATCTGTTAAATATTTAGTATGTAGCGACGGATTACAAAATATATTCAAACTCCATAAATGAGAAGTATTCAACATATAAATATACATTGTTTACAAAAACAAATACATATACAGAAATAGTGCATAGAGGTTTTCGTTGGGCTTTGATGTTGTGTTGACCTTTTCTTCTTAGTGCGGATTGTCCTAGATTCTATTTCCTTCTTCTGTACCTATATGGATGAAACACTCGTGCTAAGCTTATAAGCGTGAGTAGAGATAAATACTCGTGGGCGACCCTAATAAGGATCATCTGCTTTAAACACATCGTATACATTTAACACATCATATACTTATACGTACTTATGCATGTTCATATTTATTTACTTATCATTGTTCATATACATCCATTTCTTGTTCTTGTCACAGTATACTTGTCATCACATAACAGAGCTATGCTTATCATATCATGTCATATAATGTATATTTATCTATTCAAATCAGCACATAACATTCTTGTATTTTGCTCTTATGTTTCATGCACATATACCTTAGAAGTGGATAGGAAAGAAGCTGCATGTACGAAAGATGTATCAGTACGAAGGCTGTGATTTCTATCTGTATATGACCAAGCGGGGCTGCTATAATGTGATCAAATGGGATCTGCTGTATCGCTTAAAAGCTGGACCTCAACAATATCTCTATAAAACTTCACTATCTATTGCAATCTTGTATTCTATGACATTACCCCACTATATCTGACCTCTTGGTCATATGACAATCGGTTTATTATGTTTTCTTAACAATCACTAAAATTATCGGGGAAAAATATCTCATATGCATGAATAACTACTGATATCATGTATACTTATGAGATATTCATTATCAAATAATCTCTTATAAACATTTAACTGTACTTTTTCATATAACAAAATTATACGTGTATTATCTTTAGCTTTCATAACACATGTTATCGCCAGTCATATTACTATGATGCATTATTTCATATAACGATACATTGCCTAACCTACAGCGCAATTTAGTTTTCTCTTATTTGTGAACAAATTGGCGGTTCAAGTCCGTGATATCTGATTTGATCTATCTGCGAGTTATTGAAGAAAAGTGATCTTCTAACTCAATATCTTTATGTCTTAAGTTTCTTATGGTTCAAACATCATGTCATTTGGACTTTTAATTTGAAATATAGTCATGTGCCGTCTCAAGTCAGGCTCGATTGGCGGGTCGAACCGAGTCGGGATGCTCTAACCTGGTTGGGACTCTTCACTTACTTTTCGAACCTTAGTGTGATACCTCTTAATAAATATTATATCCACCCAGTCCACCATCAAAACTATCACCATATTGGTGTTTCACGATTAATCAATACATCGATCTGAGTCCATTTACATATACATATACAAAAGCGTACACATTTACATTTATATTCGGAAGCGCTGGAACCTACATATGGTGAACCTGCCGATATATCCTTTGCAGAATGCAGAGTCGCGGACGTCCTCCTCTGTACCTACACGGATTAAAACCCGTGCTAAGCTTTACGCTTAGTGGGAAACATATGACTTATATATATACACATGCATTGATATTCTTGTACAATAAGCATATAACAATAACATGTATTCATTAGCAGATATCAGGATTTTCATGAATTCATATAATAAACTTATATACCTACTTGTACTTATAACAGATTTATACTTATTCAGGTCTCTCGTAGGACACATACTTATGCTTATAGCAAAAAATTATGCTCCGTTCGGATCTCAGTAGGAGTTGGAAAGCTTATACTTATCCTTCTCTTCAGCGGACTTATGCATGCGAAGTGCGTAGGTACCACGAGCTTAAACTTATCTGGAAGTTTGTGAGTCTCTGATGAACTATATACATTTCTTTACTCTTATTCCTCATTCAGATTCTTATCATATAACTGTTTGACTACGTAGACCAGTAATAAGAAATGAGTAGGACATAGCATGTCGAGCACTGAAGATCTTATCACGATCTTGTGGTGCAGTGGCACAAAGCGAAGTCTTGCAGAAACCCAGCGATCAAACGTGCATGCCACGTATAGTGCGTAGCACTAGCGGGAGTGCCAAGCTTGCATCAGGCGATGTCACGCCTGTGTAGCAGTGCGGTGTCATTCCAATGTCTTGGTCTTAGGTATTTATTTGTTATAATATGTTCATGAACTTTCTGCTTATCGTAAGGGCATTAAGTTTGCCCGTTAAACCGTAGCGAGGAGTGCGGTGTAATTTTTCCTTTAGATAACATGAATAGACCCTTTCATACACTTATAGGATCCTCATTAGTTCAATGGACAAGTCCTTAGAATAACGGAATAGCAGAACAAAACAAAACACATCATTTTCATCTTTGTAAGCGGTAGCTTGCCCGGCCGAGCAGGGAATGGCTAAAACTCTCCATTTATTTTGACTATGGCATGCGCATTGGCGTGGGCCTTCGCGTGCGTGGAGTCTCTGCGCCCTGGCGTAGGACTACTGACGGCTCTGATTTTTGCTCATTTAGTCGGATTTTCCATAAATCGACTCAAAAAACCCAATATAATCCATAAACATTAAAAGCCAACTCCCCGAATGGGTTCTAATCAGCAAAACCAAACATAGAATAATTCCAAGGTTTTCCAAACCCAAACTCAAATCCTTGTGTATTAGTTTAACTACACCCAAACATATCTTAACTTTTCATAACAAGTCCACTTACAATCCATACTCATCTTATAAAACTGAGTTTTAACAGCAACTCAAGACATCTAGTTAGGATGAATTCCTAACTAAACCCTATGAGAATGGAACCTTAACTAGTATCCATACAACACTTTAATACTCTCCATAAGTCATGAATTCATACAAAAACATGGTTTCCATACAAAATCCTACTTCCATACAAATCCATAATGATCCATACAAAACCCAAAGCAAATTCAAACAAGTATCCAAACCTTTATTGGCTTCCTTTCTTCTTCTCTTCCTTTTCTTCTTCTCGGCTTCGCATTGTGGTATCCAAAATACCCAAATGAGAGACCAAAATTGGTCATATTTGGTCTCATTATAAGGCCATGTTTTGACCATAAAAATGCAGTATTTGACTTAAGTTTCCTTTTATGTCCCTTTTGATTATGTCTCTCTCTGTTGCACCACAAGTTATTCATATTCCACTTGGGCATATAATCTTATAATCTTATGACATTTATATCCCATTTTGACAAATTACAAATTTACCCTTGCTTATTTCTAGGTTTTCGAAATTTTCACGTTTTGAATTTAAATTGCGAAAAATTTAAATTATACCTACAAAATACCCTAAACATGCTGAAAACGACTAGGGTATATTTGGGGTGTTACATGGTCTAAACATTTCTGAAATGCTCTGGACAATTTCGGGGGAAGGAGATATGGAATTGTGTCACATGTTCAAGTTTCTAGGAATGTTAGAAACATGGTGACCATATTTTCTTCGAAAGTTGTTCTCCCAAATGTCTAGTTTGTACAGAACTTTTGGGATCACCTCATTTAGACCCGGTATAACTCAAGTTATGGTTAAGCAGCCCAGATGCTGGATTCGGGGGGGTGATACGAGACAAATTTCGAGGACATAGTGTTCCTGCAGTGAATTTTCTAGGTCAATAGGAGTTGTTGCTGGATATGTGTTAGCTCGAAGAATTGTTTTCCTAAGTCTAGTTACCCATAAATTTGAATCACTCAATTTAGATGAGTAAAAACTCAACTTATGGCCTAAATACCAAAGCGTTCGAAACTCAAGCTGTGTCGAATTGAACATAATTGACTTGGCAGTTTCACTTTGGCCAATTTCAGGTCCAACCTGGGGTCTAAATTTGGATACTTATTTCAAGAATATTTGTTCTCTCAAGTTTAGTATACTGAAATTTGAATAACTTCGATTTGAATGGTGATGGCAGTTAGCGAAACAAAAACATGGGTTTAAAAAAAACGGACAACATCTCTCCTAAAACCCAACATTTTCTCTATACAAAATTTTCCTCCATTGAGGACCCCAACCAAACAAACAACCATATAACACATTTATAAGTTAGGGTTTTTCTATATACATATAGTAATTTAGTTGAAAAAATTCTAACCTAAACATGAATTCATACATGTTCAGCAATTCAACTTGATATTCCATACAAAAGTTCCAAACATTCCATTCCTTAATCTCCTTCTTCTTCTTCCTTTCTTCCTTCTTCTTCTTCTCTTTCTTACTCTTCTCTTCTCCTACTCCTCTCTTCTCTTCTAAATTTTCTATGAGACAATGCAGCAAATGAGATGTTTCTTGAGAAACTGTTTATGCAATATACCCTTTTGGATCAGTTTAATTTGATATTTGTTCCCTCCAATGTTCCTTCTATTTGCAGTGTAACATTCATATTTCTTTAACAAATCATCTTTCTAATTATGTCTTTTGGGTCATAATTGGAAATTTACCAATTATATTAACTCTGTATTAATTAGAAATTTTTGTAATTTATTTTAGCATTATTTTATTTCGAGAAAAATTACATTTACTTTTTGTTATACCTAAACACATCCCTGCTTGCTAGAATTATAATTTTAGAGTCTTACCTCTAAGCTCTCCTACAAAAAAGGGTTCGTCGCCGAAATTTATGATTCGAAGGGATTCGCAGTCTTGTGCTCTCATAGTTTCTTATGGCTCCCAAGTAGCTTCTTCTCTGCCATGGTGTTGCTAAAGCACTTTCACTAATGGTACTTGTTTGTTCCACAACTGTTTCACCTCTTGAGCTAGAATATCCTTTGTCTCCTCATCACATGACAAATCCTCAGCCTTGTATCTCTTACTAGTAGTATGTGACTCCTCGACGTTAACTCAGAGCATCGACACACTGAGCACATTGTACCTTTGGCCAGCTCGGAGAGGAGTGCGAGTATGCCACAATGCCAATTCGATCAAAAATTTCATATGGCCCATGAACCGGACTCAACATACTTCTTACAAGCGAAACCTGATTTTCCTCCACGGCGATACTTTTAAAGACCTTGTCTCCACTTCATATTAATATCTCTCATTTTCATTGGCATATGACTTTTGTCGATCATTAGCAGCCTTTAACCTTTGCCGGATAACCTGAACTTTGCTTCTATATCTTTTACTAATACGGACAATCACTTTATGCTCATTCAATTATGTGTCAACACGGGGAGTTCTACATCTCCCCGGCATACAAGCCTCATATATGGTGTCATGCGATGTAATTGATAAGCGTTGTTATAGGCAAATTCTATATCAATGGAATATACATATCAACTTCCGGTGAATTCCATTACATCCCCAGCATATCTTGAGCATGGATCAACCTCCAGGCGTCCATCGTGCGGGTGGAATATTTATGTGCGAAATTAAGCGCAGGGTTCCCCGAGGCTAACTGTAATTCCTTCCAAAATCTTGATGTAAATCGTGGATCTCTATCTGAGCACAATGAGCGATGACACACCTTGCAATCACACAATCTATCACATATAACTCAGCTAGTTGATCCATAGAATAGTCAATTCTAGCGGTATACGTAGACGACTTTGTGAGCACTATCAATCACGAGACGAGAGTCATGTTTTTGTTGCGTGAGGGAAAACGCATTTACAAAATCCTGTAGTATTATCCACTTCATTGAGGAGATTGGAGGGTTCTGGCAGACCTTTGTTGGAACTTGGTGTTCGACTTTGACTGCGACACGTCGAACATTTAGACACGTGCTATAATACATCTCTTTGTTCCTTTCCCTACCAGCCAATGTTGTTTCAAATCCCGGTACATCTTATTACCTCCAAGATGCATGGTAAATACCGTATTATGAGCTTTAAATAACAACTTTTTCTTTAGCTCTTTATCATCTAGCACACATAATCTGTTCTGGAAATACAAACTTCCAATTTCTTTTATTGAAAAATCAGTCTTATCTGTCTACAACCATACGTACCTTTTACGCATCTCTTCATCATTTTTTACGAGCATACATAATCATTTTGCTTTAAAGCAATGGCGCTTTTAATTGAGTTACTATAGCTCCATCAGATACTATTCTCCATTCACTGCGATGTATTAACAAAGCTGCCATTGTCTTTCTACTTAAGGCATCTGCTACCACATTAGCTTTTCCGGGGTGGTAGTATATTATACAGTCATAATCTTTGAACAACTCCTAACCATCTCCGTTGTCTCGTCAGCTCTTTACTAGTTAACAAATGGCTGAGACTTTTAGGTTGTATAAATTTTGCATTTTCATATAAGTAGTGTCACCATATCTTGAAAGCAAATCTCATGGCCCGATTCAGATATGTAGGATAATTACATTCATGGCTTCAAGTATACGGATGCATATGCCCATAACTTTACCATCACTGTTGGACCAATTCTTGAAGCATCACTATCTGATATACTCTTACACGGGGTGAACTACGTCGATATTGGTGCTTATTGACATTTCAGCGAATATAAAACTATCTTGACATTTATGCGATATAAACTTTACTCTACAGAGGTAATTTGGTGAGTGGCGAAGCTATGATAGAATCCCTTCACAAATCTTCTATAATATAAATGATTTGAAAACTTCTCTCATGGTAATACTTGGGGTGGTTTCCAATTCTGTAGCTTGATCTTAGCGAGGTCCACGACTCTTATTCCCTCGGTGACCTGATATGGCTGGGATGAAACCTTCTTAGAAAATCACATTTGCTAAACAGCATACCAAATTTTCTCTCTATCAGTGCGCAGAGACTATTTTCAAATGTTGTTCATGCTCCTGCTCATCTCTAGAATATACCAATATTATATCATCGATAAAGACCACGACAAACTAATCTAAATAGGGATTAAAACACCTATTCTCTGATCTGAATGTTGCAATGGTTTTCAGTGAACTAAATGGCATGACCAAGAATTTTGTGTGGCCGTAATGAGTTACGAATCTTTGTCTTTGGCATCTGAGCATCTTTATCTTAGATAATACCACTGATGCTTCTAGTCTATCTTTGAAGACACCCTCTCCTTTTAACTAATCAAAGAGATCTTCAATTCTCGAAACCAACAGGCCTTGTTTACCTGTTTGTCATCTTATTGATTTGCGGAGTAATCAATGCACATCGCAGGTGCATCTTTCTTTTACAAGAACAAGCAATTTTGAGGAGAAACGGTAGGGTCGGATAAACCCTTTATCTAGAAGCTCTTGTAGTTAAATCTTTAGCTCTTTCAACTCAGTTGGAGCCATCTTGTATGGTGCCCTAGAAGTAGGAGCTGTTCCGGAAAAATCTCAATAGATAAATCCACTTTTCTTACAGGTGGAATACTAGGTAACTCTTCGGGGAACACATCCGGAAAATCGCACCATAACGAGGAATATTTCGTTCTATTGACCTCTTAGGAATTGGCTTTCAAAGCCAAAAGGCCTACGCTCCTTTTCTAAGCAATCGTCGGGACTTGCAGCTAAAATCACATTGGACATTGGGTAGGGCCAAGACAAGTATCTTGTATCACTTGGTGATCAGGCATCTAAGCACTCTTGTCTTTTTATCATGATCAGTATAGCTCGATCATTTAAATGACAATCCATTCCTAAAAATCAATCAAATTCAGGAAATGGTAGAGCAATCAAATCAGCAAAAAATTATCGATCATGAATAATTATAGGGCAATTCTTATACACTCTATTCACATTGACACTGTGCCCTAAAGGACTGGTTACATGCATATCATATGATAGCTGCTCCCTTCACTGTCTGTCTTATCGAACACATGCTTAATGCATACATATGAATGAGTAGATCCGGGGGTGCAGTAATGCGGGCATTTCAATGCCATAAAGAGAAATTATACAATTACTTCCTAGTGTCTTGGTCCCCACAGGCCTTCCATATATGCTCGTGCTTGCGCTCTAAAGGCATGGGACGATCCTCTGTCTCTAACTTTGTGCCTCCTCGTCCTCACATCTTGCTAACTGCGGCCCCCTAGGCCTCCTACATCTCGAGTCCAAGGTGGTGCCGCTGACCTCCCTCTATTGTTACTCTGAGGATTCCTATTGTCCCTTGACTCTTTGTGTAAAACCCGAGAAAAAATTCAGATTTTGAAGGGTAAAATGGTAATTTAGGTTAGCAGAAAATTCTACAGATCTCGAATATGTGAAAGCAGTTGCGCGCGTTAAATTGCGTCTCTAGCGAAATCTGAAAACGAAAAGAGTTTAAATCAAATTAAAGAGACGAGCGAGAATATTTACGATTTTTAAGGTGATAATAGTGATGACCGGGGAGGATGAGATTTTTCTGAAAATCTCGGAAATGAATGACTTAGGTTAAGTTCGTTTAAAATAAAAATAGTGAAAATAAATATGAATTTTTGGAGATAGTAGTTTAGACAAAAGCCATATGAACTAAATATCAAATAATAATAATAATAATATAATAATAATAATAATAATAATAATGTGAAAACTAAAAAATAATAAAAGTCAAAAGCGGGATTTGCGGGAGGCCATTTTTAGGTAGGAGAGAGGCGTGGGTGAGGATATTTTTTTATTTTTTCTTCTCTTGCGTTCTTTCACCGGATCTACGACAATGGGACATTGTTTTTCGTGAGTGAAGAGCAAAGTTGATCTCGCGACGAAACTACGTGTTGGACACCAAAATCTTAGATTCATCAAACTCACGGTGAAAATTTTCCTACTTGTGTTATTTCTAGCCTAAAGGCCGTTTAATGAGTCGTGAATTGGCTTAAAGGCCTTGGAGTCGTAGATTTTAGTTCTAAATTTTTTGGGTGGTAACGAATTTTTAGAAATTTTCGGGATTGTTTCGAATGGTAGGGCTTAATTTCAGGTACATTTCGAAACGATTCGGGCTTAATTTGGCTTTGTTTTTGTTTTGGTCATGGCGTTTTTGTGTGTTCATGTTGGAAAGTGAATAATATGATTGAGTGGTTAGGTGTGTCATTTGTACTGAAAAATAATGGCCTGATTAACATGTTGAGGCTATTACATGGCTCGTTGGAAATTTGGTCGTGGACAAATTATATCATCACTAGGCCTAGGGATTGATGTGTGTCATTACCCGGGTGGTAGTGACTTGTGATGTCCATATATGCTTGAATTGGTATGTTTGATTTGGAATTTGTATGAACCTTAATATGAATGTCTAAATGATGCATGGATAAATATGCATGAGTATGTATGCGCTGCATAGTTCTCATTATATAACAGCATATGGTAGAATAGGCAATGGCATAAATGCATTATACATGCGAAACATCGCATAACACGCAGGTGTGAGTGTATGGATTGAGATGCAAAACCTTTGTGTTAGGTGTTCGATGGTGTGTCGTGAGTACACGGTTGTGGATCAACAGCGAGTAGGGTGTTGATTAGTGGAGCTCAGGTTAAGACAACGTCCAAATGAGTCGTGCGGGTTAAGAAATGGAAATGGCTCATTGCATTCCTTATGCACTAGAGCTCCTAAGCAATGAGTGATCGTGAGGTGGTTTCTTAAATTGTTTGGAGGGGTTGATAACAATATTATTGTCGAGATCATCCTCGGCATCGGAGAGGTTGTATCATATAATATCAATCGTCGAGTGCGCCCCAGTTGATATACATCGGAGGTTGTCATATAATATCAATACGTCGGAGTAGGCCCAGTGCGATATACATCGGAGGTTGTCACAAAATAGATTGTCGGAGTGTATCACTATTTGCCTGTCAGGTTGTTCCGCGATATTAGAAGCAAATACCTTTGTTTGGAAATGGTTTCATTCATGGCGAATGCATGTTTGAAGTCGGGTGAGAACTTCGGCGTGCAGGTGTAAGAGAACATGATATCATAGTTAATATGTGGTGTAAGAGACTTGGAGTATCATCCAGAAAGTTGTGTTGCCCGAAGAAGCCTCGGTCATGTTTATCATGACGCCGGGTTGTGTGATAGAATTAAGGATTGACTTGGGATTTGTTGCCCATGAACACTTGCATTGGGTAATGGTGATGAGGGCTCGATATGGTCATTGGTATCCCCAGTGATAGTTGTCCGCAGGTTAGGCGTATCTCATGTGAGGCGATCTGGTGGTGACTCGGGATATATTACTCAATGACATATTGAGTGATGGAGCCGGCGAGGGCTCGGTACATGGGGCATGGTGAGTCGAGTCTCATTCATGGCATGTAGACATTCAGGTAGACATGTGTATGTTGCACTTGGATGTGTATTTGATTATGCGACCATTGCATGCGCAGGTGGGAGTAGCCCTTGTAGGAGATTATCACTGCCCGGGCTTTGCTCACCAATCGTGGATTACTGAAGTCTGGTCGGTGAAGGGCGGTACGACGACCGCGTATGAAGAAAGCAAACATGGCTTTGATGTTTATTATATGACATGTATTAGAGATGTTGTAATTTTTTAATGTATGTTTGAATTAAGTATTTATTAACTCTTAAACTGAAGATAGTTGGTTGGATATATTTGTAGTATTGATGAAGGGCCCAAGTGGCCATTATTTTACTACGCATTTGGACCTGTGAGGTCATTGTGAATTTTAGGACGGGTTATGTACTTTGAGTGAGCTCCGTACAAAGGAGACTCTGCCCAGATTTTTCGTGGTAGTGTCAGAGGTTGCGGAGCATTCCACGAGTAGTGGGTTGACGGGTTGTCACGGATCCCCGAGTTTTAGGGCGTCACACTTTGGGACAATTTGATATAAAATGTTGAGTGCCGTCTAAAGCACCTCTTGTCCAACAATACATGAAAGCTCCCAAATGTGGGTAAGTGGCATGTGAGGCACTCTGAAGTTTCTCTTGGTCACGCCGAAGCACCTCTACCCCGTCTTAGGTACTCGCATGTTGTCTTGCTTCCTTGTGTGAACATGTCTTGACTAGGTTTGGGACTCTCTTTTACTGCACGAGAAGAAGAGGCTCCTCACAGAAAGCTTCCTCTTACGAAACCTTTCTCCTCACCTTGCCTCAATTTCTCACTTTCATTGCCACTTCAGACAGCGATAAATTTACTGTGAGATCTTATCTGATGCCGGATATCTTTACTGTCATTTAGTCCATCCTCAGACCTACGTGCATAGAAATGTCAGTGAGGACTAATTCGGAGTGCATGCTTGCTAAGATGACAAATTCTTTCTCATATTCAACCAGTGATAAGTTCTTTGCTTGAGATTTGGGAGGCTGCTTCCCGCCTTGGTCTCCACTGTACCTTATCGAGACATATTTATTTCGGCATCTGAGTGAAAAACTCCCATGGTATGGGATCTTGAAGCCTTGGACTCCTCAACACTAGCTTTCACCAATCATAAGCACTGCCTTGCAATAAAGAAACTGCACATGTCACTCTTTGATTGAGAGGGCATCTCACATCCTCCACTATTCTTTGTTGGTTTTCTAACCAGAATTCATCTTTATCGGACTCTTCCATGTTTGACCCATGGAATTCCATATATGTCTTCTTATCATGTCTATTGGGCTTTGGGGCTAATAAATCTTTCCTTACCCAAGCCGCGTACAGAATATCCTCGGCGAGGCTTCATTTGGCTCGTGAGGGCATGGCTCTCGCCGTGATTCGGAAGGATCAGAGACGGGTGACATCGAGTCCTTGGGTTCTTTCCTCTGGCTACTTCTTATTGAATTCGGACGATCCATCTATACAAACACGAGGACATCCATCAGACTGACACATTCTGTCTCCATTGAAATTTTATTGCAAAAAAAAATTCACATTTGTAGCTAAGTTTACACTTTGCCTTGAAATATCTGATTATTCAACCATTGATCATGTAATTGTTTATTCTTTCACTTAAGTTTGCTAATTTGAATCATGGCTCCAGCCACTAATATAAGTAATAAGTATCATTTTGAATTATATGAAGTTTCAAATACCAACCACCATAAAGATGTCATTAGACTTTAAGGAGGAAAAAGAAAAGGTGAGATTTGTTTTTCACAAAACTGAGAGAAGAGAGTTATAACTGTTTACCATCAAATTCATTGAAGTTTTCTAAACTAGTTGAAGTGCAATCTTATATATGAGTCATGACTAATGTATATGTTAGGTTGTCTGTTGACCAAGATTAGGGGCTTTAGGTGGGATTTGGAATTGTAATTTTCTCAATAGTCTTTGAAGATGAATTGCTACAAGGAGTGGGTGGGGGAAGAAGGGTTGAATATTATCTTTTGGCAGTTAGTAGTCTATTTAGGAACAGGGTTTTTATTAAAACCATTAATGAATTTGATGTTAATCTTGTCTTCATCAAATTCATATATACCACAAAAATTCAAGTGACCCAGGCTAAAGCCAATACATTGCTTTTTAGGCCTAATTAGGGTGTTAGGACCGCGGGTCAAAACGGATCAAAATGAGCCAAATATTAAAGAATTAAAAATGATAATAATTAACAATTTTACAAATTTTATATTTTGTAAAATAAATCTTTATTTGAAATACTTATAGTTTGTTCTTATGTTCTCAAAAGATTATATAAAACAAATTATTTTAGTTATATCTATATTTTTATTTTATTTTAAATGATTTTTCATACTAGCATTATTTTCTTTAATTAATATTATTAATAACTTTTTTTATATAAACAACTATTTTCTATTTTTTCATAATAGAAAAATTAATATTTTAACAATTAGAAAATATTATATAGCCCTTAAAATCCATGCTATGATATAGTAGAATAAGATTGTAATTAATAATATATTATATCGTTTTCAATTTAATAATAATTAATGTGTATTTTTTAACTTATATTCAACTTTGCATTACATCGTTGTAGTATTCTCTTACAAAATCACACTAATAAAAAAAATAGGTTTTTGGGAATGGCCAGTTTTGGTCATCTAAATGAGTTAACTTGGAAAATACTAAGGAAATATAATATAGAGGAAACATGGAATGAAATAAATTTTGAAGGAAAATAAAAATGGAAGTTTAAACTTAATAAATTAATTCTATATATATTTTATGGGCAGAAAATTCAATTTTTATAAAGAAGCTAATAAATAATTTGGTAAAATCGAGAATTTTCTAGATCTTGGATAAGCAGCGGACTTCTCGGGTTATGATCGTCTCAGCGAGAATTTAGCTCTTATGCTGGCAATTTCGTTGGATTAGGGGTGATCGGATTTCCGTTTTTCGAGGCGTGGGGTGTCGGATGGCGTAAGCGAGTAAGGGGATCTTGTTAAACGTACTAAGGATGTGACGCAGCGGAAATGTGAGTCTGCTTAAAGGGAATGGCTCGCGATAGCGCATAGGTGTGTGATGCGATAAAAGAATTAAGAAATAAGGAAAATGGAAGAAATGTGTGGACCACACAAATGGTATGAGCTAAGGCAATGAGGGAGGAAGTTTCTCCTTTGAATACGGTCGATACTCGAAAATGAGGAGAGAAATGCGAGAGAAGAAGGAGGAAATGGGAGAAAATGAAGGGAATGAGGAAGAAAATGAGAAAACGAAAAGAGAAAAAAGAATGAAACAAAGGAGAAAAGAATAGTAGGAGAAAGAAGGAAATGAAAAAAAAGACCCAGAAACGTGCGGGAAAAATGGAATCACAAAATGAGGTTGATTTTTATTTTTAGAGAGAGCAGCTTACTCTAAGTTTCTGTGGGCCAGGTAATTCTTCGGACCAAAAGCAAGTGGTTCTCTGTATGAGGCCCCACTGCATGAGCCTTAGGTTTGAGAGTTTTAAAACTCCGTGTGAGTGAGGTTTTTATCCTCTTGTTTTACACACTTGATTTAAGTGTTTTTATGATGTTTGAGTTGATTGAGTCGTGAGGGCCGTTTGATGGTTCAATCTTGGAGCCAGAGTGTGTGGCCCCAGGATATTTTTTGGTGATCAGGATCGAGTTTAGGGGTAGTTTGGCTATTTGTATCCTGTATTTATATATTAATTGTGTTTTTGGGGTGGTTGATCAAAAATTAATAGGTTGTTAATGCTTGATGTGTTAACATGATGTCTAATTATATGGAATATAATTGTGTGTATAAACCGTGGAGATAAAATTGTGATTTACTTAGTGCTATGGAATATAATTGTGAGTATAGGCCATTGGAAATGAAATTGTGAATTGCTCAAGTGAGCTAATTTGGGTGTTGTTTGATCCCATATTATTGAATTACATGTGGTGTGGTGCATTTGAGAATGTTGCATAATTAATATATTGGTACATATTATGTTGAAATGGCATAATACGTTCTGTCTGCCAGGGTAACCTAAAAATTAGGTGTGTGTGCAGCATTGAAAATGAAATAAGCGGCGACATGGTTGCGAAGAATTTCACGGGATGGATTTTCCGGATAACAATTGGGTTGGGAGATGGTGACAATCCATTTGGATGAGGACCTTGGTTGTTGAAAAGCTACGTAGCCGGTCGCTCGGAGGGTAGTCATATTTTCTGAAACACTTGGTAGTATATTTTCAAGAATAACAGTTTTGTTTTGAAAATGTTATTTTCTCATATAACCTTAATGGGTGTGGGGAGTCGGTGAGGACTCGAGACATGGGAACGGGCATTTAGACATTAGTAGGATTTTTGCAATACGTATTTGCGAGTGTATTTAAGTGGAGCATTGCATATGCACCCAGGTGGAGAATAACCATTTAGGGTGATTCCCTCTTGACGATAACTCGCCACATCGAGAACATTTTTCGGTGCGGGTGTTCGAGAGAACGACTCATCTCGAGAGGCCGATTTTGAAGAAAGGCGGGTTGTGGCTTTGATGTTTTGGATAATATGTATTAGAATTGTAATTTTAATATGTATGTGTATTAGAGAAATGTATAACTCTTGGACTATTGGAATGTAGTTGGGATATTTATTTTGAGTATTGGTTTATGGGCCCAAGAGACCATTTTACAAATTATAGTCTTCAAGCGATCTGAGACATATAGATTTTAACGAGGATGATGGGTAGTCACGGACCCAGGGTTTTTGGGGCGTCACATATTTGTTCAATTTTATAATAAGAGTTAGAAGTTTAAAAATATATAAAATTTTGATTATATTTGATTTCTTTTATATTTTCACAATGAAACTAAAAATAAAGAAAATCATTTTTTCTTCTTTATTTTCTTTCCTAATACTTTTCAAGTTCCAGAAAGCGGTGTATATGGTTATAAATTAGACATAAGGTGTGTTTGGGAGAGCTTATTTGAGTTTATTTTCTCACTATAAATATTTTTGATACAAAAATTATATGTATTTGGAAGAACTTATGACCCCTTTATAAGCTCATTTGGCTTATTTCAATAAGGTTAATGGAGAAGCTTATCAAAGAAACATAGGGGAACTTAAAATTGATCATCTTAATGACCAAACTGTCATTCTAACAAATAATGTAAAAAAAAAGAAAAAATAGAATAGAAAATCCAAAAAAATATTATATTATAATTTTTGAAAAAATGTAAAAATAAGGAAAAAATTCAGAAATTGTTTAAAATATAAAAAAAAAAATTCCAAAAAATTATTTAAAAAAATAGGTCAATTTTTTGAAAAATTATGACTAGTGCTTATTTATTCAAACACTTCAATTTTACAAGTGTTTATGATAGTATTTTCAGTAATTTCAACTATTATAAGTGCTTGTATAGTAATATATCCAAACACCTTAAAATAATATATAGCGTTTTTAAATATGCGTCAATAAATAGTTTGTATGAATAGATGGCACGATATAGATCTCTATCTAATAAACTCTTATAAAATAAGTGTTTAGGCCTTGTTTGAATAATCAACTTAAATAAGCACTTATGTAGTTGAAGTACACAAAATACCATGTAAACACTTATAAATTGAGTGTTTGAATAAATAAGCACTTGTCATAATTTTTTAAAATTTAAAAAACTAAATAACTAAAAATTTATATTTATATATATATAAGTAATATTATTATCGAAAATATTTATATTAAAAATGTAATCTATAATATAAGAAATTAGCTAAAAAATCATTCTCTCGTCTTCATATGCATTAAAGAGATTATAAAAACTAAAATATTCTAGATTTTTTTCTTCATTAAAATGTTTGGGACGCTTTCTATAAATTTAAACGTGATGTAACATGAACTCATAGTTATTTAAAGCGCAAAACCTCCCGAACAGGTCGATCTTTTGCAGAAGTGTGCGCACCCTACCTAATATAAATAAATGATATATCTCACTAAATTGTCTGGATTTATGTCTAATAAGCTAAAATACAATAAAGTAAATAACATATCAAGCATCACTAGTGCTGCATCATCACAAACATTTTCAAAACAAAATAACAAACATTGTAGTGTTTCTGTGTTACAAAATTCAGTTTCGCGAATAAGCATTCGCGTTTATATCAAATTACAAATGAAGAAAATCATGTGATATCATTCTTTTTCATCATCAATAGAATCTTTTTCTATTTTTTAATTATATTTCAGATTTTTTTCCTATTTTTTTGGAATTTGTTTTCTATTTGTTTTTTATTATTTTCAGAATTTTCTATTTTCACATATTTTCAAAATGTTACATGTTTTTACATAATTGTTGAATTTATTTCTATTTATTTTTATTAATTTTCAGATTTTTCCCCTATTTTTTTACATAAAATTTTCAAAATTTTACTTTTTTTTTTACATATTTTTTGGAATTTCTTTTCTATTTTTCAGATTTTTTTTTCCTATTTTTTTTACTTAATTTGTCAAAATTACAGTTTTGTCAATATCAAATGATGATTTTTGAAGCTTTGTATAAAGCTTTTTTTAAACATTTTGATAGCTTCTTCATGTGAAGCTATTGAAATAAACTAAAATGAGCTTATATGAGTATAAGTTATTTTTATAAGACATTTCAAGCATCTATAATTTTGTATTAAAAGTATTTATGTGAAGATATAAATCAAACCAGTTACAATAGTTCTACAAAGCACTCATAGTGTTATTTATTAATGGGATCGCAATTCAATCATGATATTGGCTTTGGGTAATGTTAATTGATAAACTAATATCTTGCGTGGGTTCAACTTTAAGAGAATATTGAGCAAATATATTTCAAGCAAAAAAAATTGATAAATCATTGAAAGATAATAAATTTGAAGTCTCATCGAAAAGATAAGGAAATAAGATTAAGACTGATTCATTTTATTGAAAATATAGACAAAACTAAAACTAGAAGCCAAAATCTCTTATTTTCAAACTGTTTGAAAAAAATGAAAAGTGATAAAAAATTTTACCATAAATTTTCTTATTAATGACCATGGATTATATCATAGTGACATGATTCTAAAGTATAAATACTGTGTTGATTCACAAGAATAAGTAACATATGATCACTATTTATTAGACTAGTTTCATTTTATCAATATTAAATCAATATTCTGAGCTTGATTTTCATTTAATTTTCTCAATTAATTAAAATTGAATATATATCAAATGTTAAAAGATTAGTTTGGGCGTTAAACTTCTGTGATTTATAATATACATATAATGCAAAAAGACATATCTTTTATGACATAATAAACGATCTGAGATGTGGCTCGGCTGCAAAGTAATCAGTCAAAAAGCATTAAATAAACATATGAAGTTCTGAGTTTTTCAATATCAATATCAGTCTCCCAATATGCCATAGGTGTTATTATAGATATTAATAAACCTGCATATCTGGACTTGGGCTTGTTGAGGTGCCAGTAGGGCCCGAGCGATCAGTGATGGGTAGGCTCGGCTCTCGGCTCTCGGTTTAAGGAGTAGGCTCGAGCCTATTCATGGAGTGTTCTGAGCTAACGATAGAGGTTGAGGTGTTGGTACTTTTCGTTTAACGAGCCTCAAATGATGGTCGGGCTCTGAGCTGGTTGACAATAAACAAGTTGAAGCGGGCTAGCAGCGATCTGGGCAGCTTGTGATATCGGCTTAATTCTAATTGGCCATTAAAAATTATGATTAAGTAAATAACTAATAATAATAAAAAACATCATTGGACTTTTGGCTATATCTGTTTTAGGCTATGTATTTCATATACCAATGTTCTTGAGTTTAAATAACACAAATAAGTGAAGGAAAGGTAGCAATCAACAACGAATGATCAATAAATATCTTCTGTATTCTGTGCGCTAAAAATGTCTGGGGACGACCATGACAAGGAAGCAGCGAAAACAACTATCTCTGATGCCAGCTCATCGTAGGGATAATATCCACCATCTCCTTGAAATCATGTAAAGCATGTGTACCTTGCTAACTATAATATACCTGAAGATAAGTAAGAAACTCAAAAGTATACAGTAGTACTTGATTCTTTATTGGCAGATATATCATGTGTTGAGCAATAAAAGTGTGCATTAGTAGATCGTTTGGTATTTAGTAAAGCCTAAATAACTTGCATAAGTTTTGAAAATGTTGCATTCTGATTATGAACCACTTTGTATATTCTAACACGTTCTAAATTCCTTAGATCAATTGCATAAACCAGCAGTTTATCTCTTCCATTACCTAGAAATCTTCAGCTCAATCTCATTGTAAATCATGGATATGTTTTATGAAAGTTTTATAAGGTTTCTTTCTAACATGTAAAATTTCATTGAACAAGAATCAATAGTTAAGATGGTGCGTCATGTGTTTTGAAAATGTTTACCAGTTGACAGATTAACCTGTTATTTTTGTAAACTCAAATGTTTAATAAAATTAATCAGCACCTTTTACTAATAGTACTAATCATATCATCTAAAATACGATTAAATGACCTTAGTTTGACCGTCCAGTTTGAGGATGAAAGCGGATGAAAATTTCACTTAATAGTGTCAAAAAAATTTCCAAGAGTTTTCCAAAAATGGCTGACAAATTTCACATCCCTATCAGATACAATGGTGGAAGGCAAACCATGCAATTTAACAACTACTCTAATAATTAACAACATAGGCATATTGGTTTTATTACACGGAATAAAATGTGTCATGTTATAAAACATCGACAACAACCAAAATAGAATCATGTCCTCTAGCGATCTTTAAGCAATTAAGAACAAGATCCATACTAACATCCTTAGTATATAGCGATCTTTTTTTCTTGCCTTATGAAAATGACATATTCACCATTGCCTTCTCCGACAACATCTTTTGAAGGCGATAAAATCTATCTTGACTAATGCGATAGTTTTATCCCTCCCCAACGAATGTCATTCAAACTACGCATGCATCTCCCCGAATTAATTGTAAGACGAAGAATTGTTTGAAAAATGACAAATATTAATTTTGGTAAAAATTCAAAAATTTTCTAGATCTCGGATGACGAAATGGACTTCACCGTTGGAATCGTCTCGCAAAATCTAGCTACCACGTCGAATTTCGTCAAATTCTGAGATAGTCGAGATTTGCGTTTCGAAGGAATCGGGTGTCAGTTATAAGCAAACCTTTTGATGTGTCAAAAATCACTATTACATGTACTTTTTCATGTGCAAACATTAGCGACAGAGAATGATGAAATGGATAGGCTTTTAGATAGTCTTGAAGTGTATCTAGAAGAGAAAGGACATGATGGGAATTAAAGGTATAATGAATAAGGACAAAAAAGATGAGCAGTGTTCATCTTGCCAAATCAAGAGCAAGAGGCAAAAGCTGGAAGATTGTCACGGTGAGTGAGATTTGGTAGTTTAGAGAGAGAGAGAGCACCTTCTCTGCAGGATTGTGATCGGACGGTCGGTTCTTGGCGGAGCAGAAGTGAAGTTGCTCTGCGAGGCTCACAGCGTGGACCGGTTGGTGGAGTTAGACAACTCCAAGAGGTAGGGATCTTTTCGCTTGTATTGTCTTTGTCTGAAGTATTGTAAATGGTTAGGAATGTTCTAAGGCTTGTTTAGTATAAATTCGGTCTCCAAAAGCTTTGAGCAAGTGGAGAAAAGTCACACATTTGTTATTGGCGTGAGAAACGTCTTAGAGGTTATTTACATTACATGAATAATGCCGATGAATATTTTTATGTAATTTTTTGTGATGTTGGTGATTCTAAAATGAATTGCTTGTGTTTAATTAGCCCATGTGAGCTAATTTTGGTGTTATTGATGTGAATTTAATAACATGATTTGTTTTGATTAATTATGTTAATATATATGCATGTGAATATATTAGCATAAATGTTTTGGGATTGGCATCATGCATTCCATATGCACTAGGGCAGCCTAGAATGTGGGGTGTGAGTGCACATGTCTGCGAAAACGAAGAAACGTTGCGAAAGGAATTTCAATGGATGATTTTGGAAGAATTGTGTTGTGGAGATGGTCGAGCAATTACACATCGGAGAGCCCATGGTGTTCGGAAGGATCTCAAGCACATTCGCATCGAGATGTCCCAATACTTTCTAAAAATTCGGTAGTGAGTTTAGAGAACAAAAGCTTTTGTTTTTTGAAATCTGGATATTTTTACTGCGATCGACTTAGGCATATGTGAGGGAGTCAGGTGAGGACTGAGGACATGGGATTAGTCATGCCAGATAGTGAGTAAGGTTCATGAAATTGGCAGAATGTGATTGTTATATCCATGTGCATAGGTGGGAGTAACCCATGTAGGAAATTATCTCTGCGAGAACTTACTCATGCTGTCGGATCCTTATTTCAAGTACGGGGTGTGCTGCGGACCGGGGCGCTCACTAGAGGCCGCGTATAGAAGAAAGCCGGGTTGTGGCTTTGGGTATTGATTTTGTATAACATGTATTAGAATCGTAAATTCTAAGGTTTAATATATGTTGAATTAAGAGTAATGTAATAACTCTTGAACCATGTAATATATTTGGTTGGGATATATGTTACACCAGTATTGATGCGGGGGGCCAGTGGCGGTCTTCTCGCGTGGACCTGTGTAGTCATTGTAAATTTGTTAGGACAGGTTTGTCTGTGGGTAGAGGCTACCGTCTGAGGAGACTCACGGGTGCAGCCGTGTCAGCGTTAACGACATCTGAATATTCATGGTTGACAGGATCAGGACCGCAGGTTTTAGGCGTCACAGCTTAGTATCAAAGCTAAGGTAAACGATTACCTTGGGAGCTTGGTGGGTATAGAGAGTAGGTAAATGAAAAACCTAGGGATTGAGCTTGACCATGAATAGTGAGGTATAGAGGCATATGTGACATAGCTCGATGTTAGGGTTTGTACATCTTGATTACTGATCACAGTGAAGATTAGAACTCTTTGCATGAATTGTGTTTGATGTGTGATGGTGTGTATAACATGAGTTGTATGTTATGTGAATTGTGTGATCATATGTTAAATGTATTATGTGAATTATATGCTTGGAGAATAGCATAGGAAAAATATTTAACACTAAGATTAAATTAAAACCTTAGGTGTTGAAAAATTACTGGACAAAATGATTGAAATTGATAAGAAAAAAATGGATAAAATATTTCAATAAATTTATTTGGCTTATTGAAATTGAAAAATAATAATAATAATAATTTTTTTGGAAGTTTTCCGATGAATTGGAATAAAAAAAAATAAATATATATATATATATATATATATATATATATATATATATATATATATATATATATATAGATGAAAAAAAAATTTATAGAAACGGCTGGCTTGAGCTACGCAGTTCGCGTGCTGGGTCCGCAAGCGACAGTTTGTATCTTGACACGAGAGGAGTGGGAAGCGAGGCACAGGCGTAGCCCGGGGGAGCCTTACGCGACCGGAGACTCGGCCCGCGATACAACGAGCTTGCTGCGTCTGACCAACATGGCTGCGCCGCGGCCGGCGGAAGCGCCGCGGGGCACGGCGGGGACTATGTGATACAATATATTGTATAGTGGCCGGTAACGGCTGGGTTGTATCGCGAGATAGGCTCGCGACACGGCGCATGAGCTGCGACATAGCACGCAGCGACACACGCGGGGGCGTGGCGATACAATGCGCAACACGGCCAGCCAGGCTTGCGACCGCGGCGGGCTTCGGCCGACCGCGGCGAAGGACTCTGCGACCTGGCCGGGGGCGGCTACGACCACGGCTGCATGCGCCGCGACCGCGGCCTAGCGCGTGGCGTGCGGCGGCGGCGCAAATCGCGGCGCCGCGATGGGCGATGGCGGGTTGCGGGTGTGCACGAATTGCACACAATGTAACGCCGTCCGAGATAGGTATACGATTACATTTGCGTAGGGGCGTGCCGAGCACCAAGTGTCTGCGTGGTATTTTGGAAGGAATTATGAAATCATAATTTATGGGCAGGTGTGAGGTACTAGTGCCCGGGAGTAAAGTGGTAAATTCAAAAAGGATATAAAGGGCATAATTTGAGAAGATATGCCAAAATGAAAATAAAATAAGTTGATTTGCAATATCAAAGTGTTTGAGGACTAAATTGCTTAATTGCCATAAAAGGATATGAAAGTCAAAATCAAAGTAAGAGATGGGCAGTAATAATAAAAACAAAAATTAAAATTACCATTTAAGTGCTTGGGGACTTAATGGTAATTAAGGAAAGATTAATATTATAGAAAGAGGAGGAGACAAAACAAATTTGCGTTTTGGTCTGCAGAAATTTGCTATGTAGACCGTAGGAGAAGGAGAAGAGCAAAGAAGAAAGAAGAGGAGGAAGAAAGGGAAGAGAAGTGGGAGAAAAACCAAACAGTATGTTTTCATTTTGTAATCATAGAATTTGGTTTCCTAGGTTTGGTATGGAGATTAGTGCTCCTTTGAATAGGTTTGTGGAGAAATCATTAACCTAGAATTCTGAATTGTGATTGGTGTAAAATAAACATGGAAGCCATCATGAATTCTATGGTTTTGGAAGGAATTGTGGACCTTAGTTTGAATTTGTAGGATTTTTACCTAGGGTTTGTTGTATGGAGTTCCAATACCACTAATATGATGTTATGGAGTAGTTTTGAATGACTTCATCATTGATTATTAAATTATTACGGTTTTGAGGTGGTTGTAAAAAACAAAGGAGAATGTTAAGGTTTTTTAAAGGAATTGCTGTCAATTTACATGAAACCCACATTTTTATTTGGCTATAGATTAAGTTAAGAATCATCCAAATGAATTGATTCTAAGTGGTAGAAACCATAAGAGATAGGGCTACAAATGTATAGAAGGGACCAAGGCCGGTAACAGCTCTAAGGCTCTAAATACGGACTGAAGGTGAGCTCGTGTAGCTCCACTTGATTATCTCTGTTTGGGTATTGCTGTAATGTTTTAGCCATAAGTGGAGTTTCTGCTCATCCAAGTGTCAGAGTGATTCAAAATTCTGGGTAAAATAGACTTCTAGGGGAATAATTTATCTAAAGGAAGTGCAAGAAAATTGTGACTCTAAAGTGCCCAGAAAGTTTTCTAAGTGGAGCTATGTGCAGATTCTGTTATGCCAATTTGAGTAATCTAGATATAAAATACAATAACTTGAGTTTTAGTGATCCAAATTGGGTGATTAATTGGAAAAACAACCCAGAACAACTTCCAAATGGAAGTGAAAAGAAACAATTTCCAATTTATGGAGTTAAGATCCAGAAATCAAGGATAACAGTAGAGTAATTCAGCGAGTTAACAAATTGGCATCAAAAACATCTTTGTAACTTGTGTTATGTGGTTGAGGGCTTCAGAGAATGAATTTTAAATTGAAAAGAACCCAAGAGATGTCATTGGATATACTAAGACTGATTTGAAGTTTATAATTTTGAAGACCTTTTGAGTAATTTTTGAGTAATAAAGTCCATAGAGTATTGTTGGAAAAGGTTGCCAAAAATGAGTAGTTTTTGTTAGGGGTTTTTAGTGCTCAAGGGTAAATTGTTAATTTGGCTTTATATGAATGTTGTGTGACCCTAAAGTAACTTGCGTGTGAAGTACGTTAATTTTTACGCTATACGCAGGCGATTAATACGTTGCCGTATTCGTTGAGTGTGTAGGCTAAAAGTAAAGGCGAGAAAGTAGTGGAATTGTGCTCAAGTTTCGGGAAACAAAAAGGTGAGTGTAAAAATGATATTTTGACAATTGAGTTTTAAAAGTGAATGGTTTTAATGTTAAGCGGATTTAATGCAGAAATGTTTATATAAATGTTAAGGCATATGAAATGTTTTATCTTGCATCAATATATATATATATATATATATACATATATATATATATATATATATATATATATATATATATATATATATATATATATATTTATATTAAAGTATATATGTATGCATGTATTAGGCGTATGGAAGTTTAAAAATGTGTAAAGAATGCATAAATGTAAATAATGAGTAAAGTGTTTAAATGGATTTAGAAATGTATTTTGAAGAAAGGTTTCTTGATGGATTTACCTAACCACTATGTAGTATTGTATTTGATATCGGCGAGGTACTTTAAGCGTGTAAGAAGTTTAGAGGGTAAAGTTATAGGATTACTAGCGGGGAGGGAAATAGGTGTTTAGAGTAATATCTTCTGCGTGAAGTAAGGTGTTATATTGAGTTCTTTATGCGGCTGATTCTGTGACATTAGTGGTTATGCCCAGTGGAAATGTCCCTCGCAGTCGTGTCAGGAAAGCATTGGTGTGTTTGCCCACCAGGTTCCATAGAAAGAAGAAATAAGAAAAGAAAGTTTAAATAAATTGATTTTTAATTGTATCAGTATTTATTACTTTCTTTATATCTGAAAATATCTAATGAAATGTACACTCAGCGAGCTCTTTTAGCTCATTCTTTTATGTTTCAAAGCCATTTCGAGGAGGCAGGGAACGGGTGCGCCGGTAGGGCATCCCCACTGATGGTCGGAGGAGCCATCAAGGAGGCAATGCACATGATGCATTGTATATATATTTTGCATGTGTATATGTTGAATATTTTTTATCATGTATATGTATATGTATATTTTGAAAGGAACTACGTGAGCTTTGATCCTCGAGTGGGCCGAATTAAATGGCGGTCGGCTTACAAGCTGACAGCCAAACCTTTTTATAAAGCTGTGCATGGGCTAGAAGAAGGTTTGAATGTTTTGATGATTTGAAATAAATGTATATGTATGTCTATTGTGTTTGATTGGGTTGTGGACGAGAGTCTAATATGGAAGTGAATTTGAAGTTTAGATGTGATTTTAAATGTTTTATGGTTTTGTAAATTTTGGGAAGGTCAGAAAAAGCAGGAGAAACTCAAGTAGACACCATAGAGAATTACATGTTGAAAAAAGAAAAGAGAAAAAAATAAATTTAGCGCCGCTTGTACTATCTTCTAAGATATGTTAGGCTATGAGGGTTCGCTCACGGATTTTTAATTGATGGTTTTAAGGAAAAGTTTCTGTCCCAGTTGGGTGTGGAGGGTCCCCTCGGGTTCATATGTGAGTTAATCAGGGTGGGATCTTTCACTGAAACAGTTTGGACTCGGTCTGCTTGTTTTTCGATCCTTCTTGGACATATATTTCATGAACAACATTCACAAGATTTTCAAAAATAAAAATAAATAAATAAAATCCATAAATAAATCAAATGAAATAAAATCTGTTAAAAATAATTTTCCCTAAAATAAAAATTTGTTTGTTTGATTTGATTTGATATATTGAATTATCGTCTTGCATTTCCTATTAATCTGACGACATTGTAATGTGAAATATTTTTGTATATATGAATAGTGTCTCGAGAATTTGTGTTTACGCCTTAGAATCTGCAGTGAATATTAACTTGCCATTTGACATGTGTAGACGGCTAGTCGAGGGCAAGGACGTAGGGGTCTTCCACGAGGTATTGGTCAGGCACCGTCGGCTTTTGACCGACGGGCCTTTCTTTGGCGTGGGGATTGGCCGTAGTGCCGCTTCATCATACAGGAGCATGTGCAATAGTGACGGCGGGTCAAGCGACCTCGGCGTTTGAAGTACATGCGTCCTCGATGGTTGGGGAGAGTGGACTAGGGTCGAGACGTATGACCCACGGAGAAGTAGATGTTATCTGAGGCATCCGGGGATATGGGTGATGATGCCCAGAGGGAAGGGAGATCGACCTTCTTCTGAATTTGGGAAACGAAGCTTACGGTTCGCAGGGTTCCCGGCCCAGAGTTGTCCAGGCTAAGGGACGAGCTAGGGTTGCTGACAGGCGGGACAGAGATGTTATGTTTCCACGCCGCCGGCCGGGACATATGAGGAGGATTGCCCCTCGGGGCGGATCACGGAGTTTAGGGAGTGCCGAGTCAGTACCCAGGGACGGGAGCAAATCTGATTTGTTTCTCCCATACCTAGTATGGGTTAGGGAACCCGATGCTCCCGAGTTCAGTCTGCACGGCACGCAGTACTTAGCAGGGGCGGGTCACGTAAGCGGAGCGAGCGGTCGGGGTCGGGGCGGGGATTTGTGGGTAGGAGTTCGGTCGGTGGGCGGATGACGTGTTACCATTGCGCGGGCCACGGGCATATGGCGAGATTGTCCCTGAGGCGAGAGGCCGCTCATGGTCTGGTGAGCATGCGGATTAGCGGATGGGTGCAATGTGCATTTGTTTTCTAATCATCATGTACCATTAATGCATCTTGTGTGATAGATTGGAAGCAGGAGTTGAGGCCTTTAGAATCGGAAATTCTTCCTAGGTCTATGGTGAGAGTTGGTCGGATGTATGCCAGGATGGTAGTCGGGGATCACCGGTGATTCTACTCATGGTGGACCTTAGGGTGTTTATATTGGGTGATCATTCTTGACATGGATGAGTTGGCTGACCATCGGATTTGTCGATGGTGGGATATGGCCAGGGTTGTCATGCAGGCACGGGTCTTGGAGTTGGGTGAGGTTACATATGCACGTGGTTGGATGCGTATGTGCGTGGAATTCGAGATGAAATTCTTTTTAAGGAGGGGAGAATGTAAGACAAGAGAAAGGAGTTCCAATTTTTCGAAAAATGGCACAAAGTAATTTGGTAAAAATCCAAAATTTTCTAGATCTCCCTAGGATGACAAGAACGGACTTCAGTTGGAATGCGTCTTGGAAATCTAGCTACCACGTTGAATGGGACGGTCGGGTGCATGTTTTTCGAGGCACCAGATATATGGTGTTGTAAGCAGTATGATGTATCAAAGAATCACTATTACATATACTCATGTGACACATGTTGCATGAGTAGAGAGATGATGAAATGGGGCTGGAGTGGTGCAGTGTGAAAATCTAGAAGAAAGGGACAGCCAAAATTAAAGGAGTGCAAGTAAAGGAAGCCTAGTTCTAAGATGAGCAGTGTATACCTAAAATCAAAGAGCAAGCAGACAGAAGAAATTTGCGATTGATGCGATGTACTGTGGTGAGATTTTGTGATTTAGAGAGAGAGAGGACGCGCCTACCACAAGATTCCCACGTAAGTCGGACAGTGGATCTTGGCCAGACCGAGAAGTAAAGTTACTCGGCGAGGAGCTACTGCGTGTGGACATCGATTGGTGGAGATTCAGACAACTCCAGGGAGTAGGAATCTTTTCTACTTGTGTTGAATCTTTGCTAAAGCCATGTAAATGGTTAGAATATTCTAAGGCTTGTTTTAGCAGTAAATTCGATCTCAAGCTTTGAGGCAGAGTAGAAAAATTTTTATTTATTGGCGTGAGCAGTAACGAGGTTTCCTTTGTTCACATGAATAGTAATGTGAATATTTTGTATGTTTGTGATGTTGAGTGATTCAAATAATTACTTGTGTTGCTAATTAGCTATTAATTTAATTTAATTATTTATTGATGTGAATTAATAACATGATTTAACTGGATTAATATATTATGTAATATATAATGATATATTAGCATAAATGTTTTGAAGTTAACATCTTCACATTTCCATATGCCTTTGGGGCAGCCTAGAATATTAGGTGTTAGTGCATGTCATGAAAGAAAAGCAACGTTTTTTGAAAATTCGAAGTGGATGATTTCGGATAATTGTGTTGGGAGATGGTCAACAATTCCCACTCTGGAACGCAGCAGTCTGAGAGGAGGACATCAGCGATCTTAGCATCTTCTTTGGGCGACAAATGCGGATTCATCGCGATGGGTTGTGTGCTCTAATTATCATGTCATCTCTGATTTTTTTGTATATGTATATGTAAATGGGACTTAAATGTATGTATTGACCATCGCCACTATGGTAGTAGTTTTATTTTTGTATATGTTTATATGATGTTATGATTCGGATTGACCACAAATATCTGAAAAAACGAGTAAGAGTCAGTATGGCCTTGTGCCCCCTTAAGTTCGCCTGAGGATGGATCGAGGTCATGACAATTGATCAAAGCCTAGGTTTAGGCGTTTTGGGAGGAGTCTTAGATTAAGGATGTACCTACATAGTAATGTGTTGGCCTAATGCGAATGTCCTTGTTTAATGTGTTAATGCAGAATGGATCCACCTCGGGAAGAGCATGGATGAAACACACGAAGCGTCGATACTTTGGATCAATCACCTTAAGATCCATTTGATTCAACGACAAATGAATGTCTCTTATTTGAAACGTTGGTAAAAATCTCGGGATATGGCAAGGGTCTTAGGTCTGTCCGGCCCCTCGAGCTCAGAGTGATTCGATGTAGAAAGCATGGAGTGGAAGAATTCCATGAATCTGAGTATGGAAGAGTGGATAAAACCGAGGTTTTGGCTTGAAAAAGTGGAAGGGCTCTAGATGAAGTGAGGATGTCTATGGACCAAAGGCACATGTGCGTTTCATTCTTTGCGAGGTAGAAGCTTATGATTGGTGAAGTGGTTTCAGAAATCAACGCTCGAGATCTGTTACATGGGACCCCTCTTGATCACGAGAGTTTGTGCGAAATAATGTCATTTTGTGATTCTGAGTCTAAAATGGAATTCTTGACTCTAAGGCAGGGAAGCATTGGTGGTGAATATGAAAGAATTCAGCGAGTCTTGAAGTAAATATGCTGCAGAAATCGGTTCTTCTGGGAAGAATTCGGTCTTGAATGTTTGAGGGCTTGTGGGTCTGTAGAAAAGATTGCCTCCGTGTGCCGCTACAAGTTGTCAATTTTTTATCGAGAAGGCATAGTACCGAAAACATAAAGGTGAAGTCTGAAATGAAGAGTCGAAAGAAGAAAGAGAAAAGGTTCGCAAGGGAGGGTTCCTCTTGGGAAAAGACTGAGAGTCCTGAGGTGAAGTTCGATCGGGCTCAACTCTGAGGGTAGGAGATAAGGACTACTATGACACAAATTTCGGTCAGGCTCAGCGGACAGAGGAAAGACATGCATTCCCACACTGCCACAAATATCATCTTGGTATTTGCATAAGGGTAACTAGGGGTTGTTTTCGGTGCGGGAGCACTGATCATGTGATAGCCAACTGTCCGAGAGGATCGGGAAGTTCTAGAAATCCTCAAGGAAGTGGTAGGAGGGTCAGTGTGCCTCCACGGACTCAGTAGGGTAGAGGGCGAAGTGGAACCACCGGAAGAGTGAGTGTACATGGCACCCTTTCCCGCCCGACCATTTGGTGGAGTCAGGAAGCAGAAGTCAGGGTTGCTCTAATGTCACTCAATCACCTTATCAAAATCATTTATCAAAAAAAACAAGTAGCGTTACACTTGGTTGGCATAAAATCCTTTTCAAATATCTTTGAAGCATTTTTAAAGAGGTAAGCCCATTTCATTTCATTCATCTTGGTCACGATTCTTATAAAGCGTATCAAGCATTTTCAAATGATTTACAAAATAGATATTCAGAGTTGAAATTGTTTTTACAGTATAAATGTTGAGAGATGGGGTGAATGCATATGTCAGAACATACTCTGCAATTCTTTCTTTATGACTCGACGCTCCTTGATCTTGCTTTTCACTCATGTTAAATCAGTACCTGCGCATAGATAAAACTACACGCTAAGCATTTTCATGTGACAGTTTTCTATCTAATTTCATTCTGGGTTTTGATTTATAGCAAATCATGCAGTTTTATAACAAACTTTCAGATCTTTTGGATGATCATTACAATACATATACTTATTCCATATCTGATCATTTATGGTTCATTGATCAAATCCAAATATACACTTCTATATACCTTCGGCGTCTTACAGTAATCAATCATGCATTTCACAATACTCTTTCCATTTAATTCGCAATCATGCTTTTCAATTCCAATTTATTTTTAATCTCATATCGTTTCTGGTCGGGATTCTTTATATAATTTAACCTATGTTTTGATATCTCGAGAGATACTCGGAATCACCGCGCAGTCCGTGGCACAGACTGAATTATTACGAGTTATATAACGATCTGATACATTGAGGCTGCGATTGGTTATTAAAAAAATCCAGTTAGTGAACACTACAACCTGGTCATTGTTTCTTGATCGGAGTGACATGTCGATACAATCGTTCGCGATGCGCTATTTTGACCCACTATTGGTATACCAGTCTATCTTCATCTCGAACTAAGTTCAACATTCAATTAGGCGTTCAAATCTTTTATACCAACATACGGTACAATATGTACATTTGTATAAACGGTTCGTTTTCAATACTCATGCAATTTTCATTTGGCTTCATTTCACAATCAATTTCTTCAAAATCAATTAAAACAATTCAATATATGCTTTTCTTATGCATTTTAGAACAAATAGTTCAAATCTTGAAGCGAGAATAGGAGAAGATAGAACAAACCAAATGCGTCGCTTTGATTCCGATCTTTGGAATTTTAGGCTTCAATGCTAGAACTTTCCTCCTCGTCAGCCCCTATTGAGTCTGACAATCACATATTAGTAGGTTATTCTAGGGTTTTGGTCGGAGTTTATGTCTGCACATTACCCTTCACTTGCAAAATTTTCTGAGACACGCAGGCATAATTTTATGTGCCTTCCTTTAATTTATCTCCTATAGTCTATTTTTTATTAGAATTCGAATCATCTTATTTGGATACTAAACTCAAATTCTGGCATGTTAATGACAAACTGGTCCCAGTATGCCCAGCTCACTCGTTAATTCAGGGTCTTAACTCCCATATATTGGTAATAGTTCCTTCCTACACATTTGAATATGGTTCTAATGTTTCTTCTCCAACACTAGAGATGTAATTTGGATCACCAAACTCAAGTTATTTCATTTTACATCATACTATCTCCAATTTACCAAATGATCAATTTGTTCTTACACATAGCTCCACTTTGACAAATTTCTAGGAACTTTGGGGTTACAATTTGCATATAATTCCTTCAAGTAAATTATTCACCTAGAAGTATATTTTACCCATAATTTTAATGCTCAATTTGGATAGGTGAAATTAACTCTGGCTAAAACACTATGTGTGCAAAGCAGAGCTGGCTTTATGAGCTACAGGCTCACTTTAAGCCGAGTATTTGGGGAGCCTTGAGCTACAATGTGCTCTGATCCTTCTATAAATTTTATACCTATCTCTTACTGGCTCTTTCTGAAAATTGAATAACTTCATTTGGATGATTATAACTTAATCTATAGTCAACAGGCAGGGTCTTGTAAAATTTTGACAACATTTCCTTTGAAAAACCCAACATTTTCCTTTTACAAACACTCCTCCAAACCAATCAGCAATACAAACATAATCTCAAACTGAATAAAACCATCCAAGAACACTTTTATACCACATTTGAGGTTTTTGTAAACGAACACAAGTAGAAAGGAAGTTGAGATTTAATTTTCTTATATCATCCCTTTCTTAATCTTGATATAAGCTTTCTTCTTCAACGATCTTAAGCTCTTGCTTCAATGGAGCCAGAATCACAACACCTCACTTTGACTTCCTTCTCCCTTCCTCTCTCTCTCTGACCGTTTTGCTCAAAATGAGCTTCCAAGACAACTTTTGGTCTTAATGTCCCATGTCCCACTAGCCCTTTGATGTTTGGCCTTCTTTCAAAAATCCATTTTGAGTTTAAGTTCTCTAATTGCTAGCTAGCCTGCTATTGTCTCTATTTGCATTAGTCTATTAATCACTTAGACATTTTCTTCTTTCTAACTTATAGCCTTAGGTGGTTATTCACAATTTCAATTTTTGCCCTTTTCACTTAGGTTTATTTTTCGGGTTCAAGTGTTTCTCATTTTAGCATTTAATATTTGCATTTGGCTTTTAGCCATATAATAATTTAATCAACATTGTCATTAACAATTCCGAAAAATGCAAAAGTGGCTGAATATACCCCAGAATATATAATAAAATTATAAAAAAAATTCTATGGTATTTTTGGGGCGTTACAGCTTCAGAGACAGTGAATCATCCTACTACTACAATCCCGGCCCGAGCTTATGCTATGAGAGCTCATGAAGATCTGGACATACAAGGGGTTATTGCTGGTACTTTCACTCTCTTTGATATTGACTTGTATGCTTTAATTGATCCGGGCTCTACACATTCATATATATGCAGGGAACAAATGAGTGATAAATTGCCTTTAGTAGAGCTATTTGCTTATGACATGCTTGTTACAAGTCCTCTAGGGCATAGTGTTAAAGTCAACCGTGTGTATAAGAATTGTCCCCTATTAGTACATGATAGGGAATTCGATTGATCTAGTGGTTGCCTTTTCCTTAGAGTTAGGCTGATAATGAATGGTTGGTTATCGAACATCTCGGGCTATAGTTGATTGTGATAAGAAAGCGGTGCTACTTAAATGTTCGACACATCGAAGTAATTATTACATAATTATCAGATCTGAATCAATACCAAAATTTATTTATTTATAGGCTTGAAGCGTTTTTGAGAAAAGGTTGGCGAAACCTTTTTGGCTTTAATCTTTGACTCGAGGCAGTGAATTTCAAAAAATATTCTGTGATTAGGGGAGTTCCACGATGTATTTCGAAAATTTAAGTGCACACGAAGAAGTGGATCTCTACATTGAAGTTGTCTTTGAGACGACTCTATTTCGAGGGGCACCACATCTCATTATGGCTCGAGCTAAGCTGAAAGAGTTGAGCCTGATACAGAGCTATTGGATAAGGGTTTCATCAGGCTTAGTGTCTCACCTTGGGGTGCGTAAACTGTTGTTAAAAGAAAGATGGCATTCTTTTGATGCATTGACTGCAGAAGCCGTCATGAAATTATGGAGTTAGAATAAAGTATACGTTGCGAGAATAGAGGATTTATTTGATCAGATGAAAGGAGCAAGTGTCTTTTCGAATATACACTTGCGATCGAGATATTATCCACTCCGGGTAAAAGAGGTTGATGTCTGAAAACCTTTAGGGCCAGATTATGGCCATTACTGGTTTTTGTAATGCCATTTGGGTTGACCAATGCTTCGGCTGCATTTATGGACTTGATGAATAGGTTTTCCACCTATTTGGATCAGTTTGTAGTGGTATTTATTGATGACATCTGGTGTAATTCTAAGTACCTGGGAACATGAACAACATTGGAGGATGATATTACCAACTTTGAAATGATTATTTGAGATAACTAAATGTGATTTTGGCTTAGGAGTGGCATTCCTAGATCATGTCTGAGTATTAGAGTGGACGGTGAAAAGTGGCGAGTAATGAATTGGAAACCTCCTCGAAATCTCTTAGAGGTAAAGTTTCTAATAATGCGATTATTAAGCCGGGGATAGGTTTGGGATGCGCGTGTTGATGCGAGATGGGAAAGTGGTGAAGCGTAGCCGGAATATGACTCTATGGAGCGACTATCATCATGATTTGGAGTTAAGCATTTTGTAGTGTTCACTTTAGTGGCGATACTGTTTATATCTATAGATGTAGATTTTGCGATCATAAAGTGCGAAATATTTTATACAACTTTCGGAAGGACTTGAACCTGAGGCAGCGTCGGTGGTTGGAATTTTCAAAGACTGTAGTTGTATAATTGATTACCACTGGGGAAAGCAAATGAGTAGGCGGATAACCATGATAAATGATTCTGCTTTGACTTTGAAAAATTATGATTGGAGACTTGCACAGTGAAGCCTTGTTGGCTGGCGAATGATACCGGATTTTGGAAACATGATGATAGTAATCTTGAAAGATGATGTCAAATTACAGATGGTGTAGTTAAGTGTGATGGGCCAGACTGATTATGCCATAGATGAAAGTGGAGAGTTTGTTGTCTGAAGCGGTGTAATAATGCAAGATGATATGGATTTGAGAAAGAATGCTTTATATGAAACCCCGCAATCTTTGTTTTCACTAGTGTAAGTGACTGACAGAACAACCTGCTAACTCTGTTTTGGGGTTAGTTAGCGGAAGTATATCAGTGTTTGTAGATTATATTGTGTTGTTACTTCTTTTAGAACATATTGCCTAGGTCATATTCGCGTTGAACTACCTATGGTGGCGATAAAATTTAATTATTATATTAATTAATTACTTTGTTAATAATTTATTTGTGTTAAATATATAGTTATTATTATAATTCCTATAATTTAAATAATAAAATTAATATATATTAAATTTAATAGGTTATTTATTATTAAGCATCATGAATAATTTCAAAATTATATTCTTATATTTTAATAATCAAATTAAATGGGTTGTATAAATGTGACCCTGCCCTATTGCAAAATAATAATGAGTTTAAGTTTGAAGAGTTTAGCGAATGTTTGTGTTGTATTCATGTGGGTTGGGTTAGCGAATGTTGACCAAGATTTACAGTATATTGACACGAAGCAGACAAATGTCGACAATTACCACCCTAGGTTTCACATTACCACAGGTAATAAGATGTGCAAGGAGGATATGACAGTGTGGGTGGCGAGGGATGAAAAGGATATTTGGTAAGTGTCTAAGTGTCGAACGTGTCGTGATAAGGTTAAACACCAGAGTACATGGTTTATTATTGAATCCTTCAATTCCCAAATGAGAGTAAGATAACATTACTAGATTTCGTATCGTTTTCTCTTACCCAGAAAAGAAACATGATGTAGTTTGGGTAATTGTGCGATAAGTCTTCTCACTTCCTACAGGTCAGACTTGGCTATATGGATCTTCATTGAACTTTTTTCTTTGAGGTGAAATTATCAAAATTGTGAGATTATCACTCACCAGACATTGCTCATACAGTCGGATCATTATTTCAGTGCGAGGGTGTTCGGGGGAAAGACGGCGCGTGAAGTGTACGAGAAAGCGGATTGTGACTTTTGTAACCCAGAGAAAATTTTGATTTAAAGATAAAATTAGCAATTTGGTCAAGCGAAATATTTCCCTAGATCTGGATGACTGAAAGGAACTTCTGAGTTAGATAGATGCGAATCATTCTGCTGATTTGAGCCAGATTGTGTTGCATTTCAGAGCACTTAGGGTGTCGGAGGTGTCGTATGACGTTTTGTGAGAGACATGTGATGTGACAAAGAGTCATCTACTACAGCCTTATAGTAACATATGTTGCATGATTAATTGAATCTGATGAAGCAGATTAATATATAGTAAAATCAAACCAAGGGACACCAATGGGTGTATTTGAAAATTTAAAGTGAATCAGACAAAAGACCTTCATCTCTACCAGAGTGTGAGAAAATCCAGTGGTGTACAGTTTAGATTGCAGAAGAGAAAAATGACCCTCTGGGACACAGATTGGGTAAGTGAGTTCTAGACGGAGGCGAGAAACGAAGTTGTTCTACTTCGAGGCTGATAGACATACAGGTTATGGAGTTCAGACAACTCCAGAGGTAGGGGATCTTTTCTAACTTGGTTGTCTTTAGTAAGAGCCATTTGTGGATAGAGGATTGTTGAGAGCTGGATCAGTAGTGTTTCACAATATCAAATCTTTGAATAAGTGGAAAAATCTACTGTTGATATTAGTGAGTGAACAATCAAAGCCTGGGTTACCACATTAAGTGATGTGTTATTATGATTTTGTGTTGTTGGTGATTAAAATTAGTTGTTTGGATTGTTATTAGCCCATGTGAGCTAATTTTGGTGTTATTGATTTAGCCAGATTGAATAACGCATGAATTATGTGAGTTAATTTGTTAATATATGCGTAAATATATTAGCATGAATTGTGTGGAAATTAGCATATGCATTTTCATATGCAAGAGCTCCCCAAACGTAGAGTGAAATTGCATGACATGAAAGAAAATGAAAATGGTTGTGAAAGGAATTTCAAGAGGAAAATTTTGAAGAATTGCCTTGATGGTCAACGGTTTCTATCTCGAAGCGAACCCATGAAGCTATTCGGAAAAATATCCGACAGACCGCCTCGAGAGGTAGTCGATATATTCTAGAAGTGACAGTGTGTTTTCCAAGAACAAAAATCTTTTGTTTTGAAAGCGATGTTTCGCATTTAAGCTTAGGCATGTGAAATTAGGTGAGGACTCGAGACATGGGATTAGACGTAGACATTCAAATAGGATCATGTATTTGCTTGAGTGTGTTTGGTTATACTGTGACATGTACTTAGGTGGGAGCCAACCATGTAGGAGATTATCACCCTCAGGGCTGCTCACTACAATCGAGGGATATGTTGGCCCCCGTGATCTGAGGAGGACGACACTCACTAGAGGAAGCTCACGTTTTGTTAGGGTGTGACTTTGGTATTTCATTTTGTATAACATGTATTAAAACTTTATAGAATTACAGTGTATGTTTTGGTTAAAATAATGTAATAACTCTTGAACGCTATTGTAATATAGTTGGTGTATTTTTATATTGATGTATGGAGTCAAGTGGCTATTTTTACTCATGTATAGGTCTCATAATATGATACAGAGTCTTCATGAGTTATTGTGGTTGTATGAACACCCTGGGATTTGAGGCATCATGACTTTTGGTATTGTTTTGTATAACATGTATTAAAATTTTAAATCTTAATATATGTTGGTATTAAAAGTGATATAATCAACTCTTGAACTATAGCAATATAGTTAGGATGTATTTTTGATGAGTATGATGTGTAGAGCGTGCGGCCATTTTACTCCATGTAGTCATAAACACTGAACATAGGTTTCCGTGAGTTGATGGGTTGTCAGCGGGACACCCAGGGGTGGGCGTCACGACTTGAGTATGGGAAACTTGACCATACGAATACCTAGGGCTTGGAGGCTTGGGCTTGAAGCCATGATCCATAAGGTGAAACATCGTGGCCCCGGGTATGGCTCGATGTTGGATACTAGAGTCCATAGCTTAGTATATGATGTAGTTAGGTATCTGATTTACCCGGACTTGATGGGAAAGCGGGTTGAATCATGCATCCTTGGTACATATTTTGATGAATCAAATGTGATGTGTAATTGGATGTGTTGTATGGTGTGTGGTATGCTTGGTAGATAGCATGTAGGAAGATGTTGGGCATAGGGTTGATACAAATATAACCCTTGAGGTTTGAGTTTGAGGATTTTCGGCAAAATGGTGGTCAGAAATAGCGAAAAAATAAATTTACGGACAATAGCTCCCGGTTTGAACATGAACGAACGGTTTGTGAAGTCTGAAAAATTATTCCGGTTTTACCTGAAAAAGAGTTAAAAGTAAACTCTTGAAAATTTTGAATTGGGTAAATAGCGTGTTCAAGCTGCATCCCCAGGAGTAGCAGTCTTTGGAGGAATCAAAAAGAAAAATTTTGAGGAAATTTTTTTTTCTGAGGTTTTACTGTATGTAAACCAGGAAAAAAAATAAAATAAATTATGATGAATTTATGGTTCTGCAGGAACATGAATATATATATATATATATATATATATGTTTTTGTGGTCTTCCCGGTGGGTGGAGCAAAAAGAAAAAAAATGATGAGTGAAAAAAAAAGTGTAGGGAGACCCGGTAGTACACTGCCCATTTTCGGTTTGAGTCGCGATCTGTGGTTGTATCGTGACCGCGGCCTGAAGGCTGGGCGTGTAGCGGGGGCCCGCGATATGGCTAAGCGACCCTCGACCTGGCGCCCGCGACATGGCGGCATGGCCACGACCACCGTCGGTTCGGCGCCAAGAAGCGGCGGCGCGCCCAGCGGCTTTGCTGGCAAGGTGTGTCCGCGATACGCCGAAATGTTCCGATATGCGTGACAAAGGACGCAACGCTGCTTCGATATAAGCGCAGCAATGTCTGCGATGTCTACGGCGTAAGGGCTGCGACAGCCCAGCAGCGTATGGCGACCGCAGCCCAACGCGGTCGTGGCGAAGTCCGCGATACAAAGGCGACCGCTTTATGGTGCGTCGCCGGCGATCAGCGGCCTTCTGATAAGGTGGATTGCGCGGCGCCATGCGACTGACCACGACCCGATGGCTGACTGCGACACGGTCACGCGATGTCGCGCGACGCGACACGTGCGCGATACAATTTTTGTATCAGCGGCGGGAAGAACTGCGACCGCGTACTATCGCGCCCGGATCAGCGTACGAAGGCGACCACGACCCACGACACGCGGCCCGCGTCACGCACCACCCACGACGGCTTGTCTGGCTTACTATGACCTCGCGCGATGTCTTGTGCAACTGAGTTCGGGAGTGTGCACCACATTGCACTTTCAAACCCCATTTTGGCTCAGTGCACTATTTGAAGCCTTTGTTTGGATCACTGTTCATGAACACTATTCACAGGGTTTTCAAAAAAAAATAATAATAAATAAATAAAATAAAATAGTAAAATAAACTTTTGTTTCGCCTTGATTTAATACATGAAGTATTGTCTTGCATTATGAGCATTGACATAGGTATGAAAATTTCGGTGGTGGTGTGTCTCGACATGTTACATAGAGATACCTTATTAAAACTTAACACTTAAAATGACATGTGTAGATGGCTAGTGGAGGGGGCGTGAGGTCGTCCAAGGCGCGGTTAGACACCGCGACCATTTGTGGAGCCTTTGCGGGGCTATAGGGATTACGGTTCTTTGCTATTGCACGAGGCTAGTCTGTGAGTAGCCGGGGTCAGAAACTCGAGTTCGGGGGGCACATCATCCTCCAGATATTCACGAGGGGGTAGGAGATCAGATGATGGCAAACCATTGGTTAAATGTAGGTTGAGAAGATATTGGGAGGTGATGGAATTACCTCCCCGTCTGACCGGGATCGGACTAACTACGTTTCGGTGACTAGGGCGAGGCCCGGTGTGGTGGGCCCGGGCAAGACCTCTGGGGACCTAGAGGCCAAGACATGGGTAGAGTTCTATGAGTTGTTCATTGGCAAATTTTAAACCGTGCGAGACATGCGCGAGCTGAGTTCCTAGAATTTGACGAGGGCCATGGCGTGATTGAGTATGCGGCTGGAGTTCACGGAGTTAGCTCGCTTTCTTGTGATTATGTAGCCACGGACACGGCGAGGTCAGGAGGGTTGAGAATGGGTAGATTGTCCATTGAGTAGGATGTAGGACTTCGCCTCTGAGACCGTGGACTCTATGGTTAGGATGCTATGACCATAGAGAAAGATGGAGGATGCAGAAAGCACTGTGGATCTCTGGGGTGTTAGTGGCAAGAAAGAGGAGAATCAGTCTTCTTCGGTTCGGGAAAAGAGGTAGAAGCACCTTGTGAGGATTTGGGGAACAAGAAGTAGGGTTATCGCGGCGAGGCTTGAAGATAGGGCATTTGGTCGAATTAGGACGAGATGATATGTTATTTCTGTGACACGGACACGTAAAGACGGGATTGCCTGAGATACAGGGGATCCCGAGAGTTTTTGGGGACGACGCAGTCCCCGGTGTAGTTGTAAGGCCGGAGAGGGGATACAGTTCACATTCCTCAGCACCGAATATAGGTTAGAGGAGATGGTTTCGATGCGCGAGTGCCTATCACAATCACCTTGACGGCTCTGAGATGGGCAGGGAGGGACAAAGGAGTATGGGTCGGAGTCCGGCCACGGAGCTCCTGGCGGGACTTGGGGACCCGGGGCATGTCCTACGCCATTGTGCCAAAGTGAGGCATGCGGATGTCGGACATCACGGTCGATTTATACACACGCATTTGTTTACGATGCATCCCATGTTCATCATTGTTGCATCGCGTGATAGGTGGGCTTAGAGAAGCCATGTGGATGTTCACCTAGGATGTAGGGTGAGGATTGGTAAAGATGTGTTGAGATCGTAATGAGTTAGAAATCTCTAAGATTACGCTCATGGTGGACTCACGAGGAAATTGGGGTGTCTGACATTGGCATCTGTTCGTTCATGTCTTGCGGTGACATTGTCAGTCGGGTGTGGGTGCCTGGTATGTGGTCATTCACCACTTTGGGTGGGGTGTGAGTTGGTTGTCTTTAGGACTCGTCCGGTGAAGACTAGTTCAAATTAGGGAAATGAGGAAGTAATTAATGTTGTGTTGAAGCAAAAATTTATTAATCCTGGTGAAAAGCTTTGGGAGTAAATTGAAGGAGACTTGGTAGTATCGAAGGTCTTGTAGGTGTAAGAGACCAGTGGAGATATCAGATTTACGTGTGGGTGTGAGGCACATTAGGAGATATCAAAGATTTCGGTGTGTGTAAAGAGACCACGTGGAGATATCGGGAATTTCGTAAGTTATGTGAGACAGTGAGAATCCGAATTTACGTGTGGATGTGAGACTTCGTAGTGTGGGCGGTTATGGCCGAGAGAAAACCTGCGATCATGGTTATCACGTGAACTTAGAGTTGGGTGATAGAATTCGGGGTGACTACGGGGATTAGTTACCCGTGGAGGATTCGTCGGTGTTGTGTTGGTCGACAAGGGCTCGGTATATGGATGTATTCGCGGCCACAGTTAAGTTTGACAATGTTGGATTATCGATGATTGTGGCGGCAGGAAGGTCGCGTTTACCTGGCAGAGGTGGCTGGATTACATATGCCGCGTGGTTGGATGGTATGTGGTTTGGAATTTGGACGAAATTCTTTTAAGGGGAGAATGAAACCACAGAAAATCTAATTTTTACGAAAAAATGAAATGGTAATTTAAAGTCCAAAATCAAGATTTTCAGATCTCGGATGATGAAACGGACTTCACCATGGAATCGTCTCCTGAAATCTAGACTAAGTCGAATTAGGTCGAATTAGAACAATTTAGATTTGTAGTTTTTCGAAATGAACTAATGCGGGACACTTGGCATTTGGTGGCTCACGATTGCCACATGTCAGGTCTGTCAGTCAACTTGAGCTCAAGTGTGGGGCCCATGGGTGACATGGCACCTCTGGTGGTGAAAAATCAATAGTTGGTGGATAAGTGAGTAAGAAATCCAATGAGCCAATTGAGAAGCAGCCAATTAGCGAGTGAAAGTTAAATGGGAATAAAATGAAAAAGACATCTTCTCTCAAAAATGGTGCTGGACGTGCAGTGGAGGAGAAAATCATATTTCTAGAGAGAAAGGGTGCCTTCTCTCTAGATTTCAGGCTTTGGATGTCGGTTCAAGTCGGACGAAGCCAAAGTTGTTCTGCGCTAAGGCTACCGCGTGGATGATTTTGTGGAGTTTCGACAACTCCAAGAGGTAGGGGTTTTCTCCTACTCGGTTATTTTCGGTTTTTAAGAGCTTTGTAAATGATTTAGAGTGTTTGAGGTCGTGAATGGCCGTTTGGTCGGTCTCAAAACTGTGGATTAGATGTTAGATATTTGGAACCCATTTAGACGGTCTTGGGATTTGTTGGGTGGTTTGTGTGATAATTTATGCAATAAGTTATGTTTGGGTATTGTTGAAGCGGGAAATGGCCATGAATTTGGTTCTAGGTGGAATCGATGCTAGGTGAGAGGGGCGTCACGAAAACCCACGCTGCTTGTTTGGGATATTAAAAGCAGGTCAGGTTTATGATTGTTGAAAATGGTCCATGTGTATTGTAAAAAATATTGCCGAAATAGATAGCTTGAATTGTGTGGAAAAAAATTATTAATGCATGAAAAATTAAATGTGTTAACATAGTGTTTGAATTATGAAATATAATTGTGTAAACCGTGGAATTAAGTTGGATTGTTGATTAAACTTCCAGTGAAGGCTACTAATTTACGATGTTATTGATATGGGGTGAAATAACTTAGTATGTATGTAAATTTTGTTAATATATGCATAATTGATATATTGGCATGTGGTTTGGAAATAGCATAATGCATTTCCTATCATCGAGGACAACCTAAGGTAGGTGTGAGTGCATGGCATGAAAGAAATGAAAAATGGAAAATGAGTTCGAGGAAGATTTTACGAATTGCCTTGGAGAGTGGTCCAGCGGTTCATCTCGGAGGTGACCATGGCCCATTTGGAAAAATGATCCAGCAATTCGCCTCGAAGGAGTAGTCAAAATATATTTGCGGGAAACTCGGTGAAACACGTTTTTCGAGAACAAAACCTTTTGTTGGCGATGTTTCTCACATTTGGCATAGCGTACGTGAGGAGTTGGTGAGGGCTCGTGAGAAGGGTGATTGGCTCATCCATATGCGTGAACATTCAAGTAGGATCATGTGACTGTTTTGAGTGTTTATGTTTGAATCATTGCATGTGCACGCCGGTGGGGATAACCCATGGGAGATTATCACTGCGGGCATTGCTCACCACGCTCGAGGGATCATTATTTCAGGTACAGGGAGTGTTCAAGAAGACGGCGCCCATTAGAGGTCGCTTTTGAGAAGAAAACCGGATTGTGTCTTTGGTATTCATTTTGTATAACATGTATTAAAACTTTAAATCTTAATATATGTTGGTATTAAGAGTGATGTAATCAACTCTTGAACTATGGCAATATAGTTGGGATGTATTTTGATGAGTATGATGTGTAGGCGATACGGCCATTTACTCTTATGAGTCTCATGACATGAGACATAGGTTTTCTACGGGTTGACGGGTTGTCAACGGGACACCCCGAGATTTAGGGTGTCACAGTTTTCACCATGCACCCTAGAGTTAATAAGATGTACCAGGATATGAAGCGATTATAGGTGAAATGGATGAAAAAGGACATTTATGATGCGTGTATCTGAAGTGTCGACGTAGTGACAAGTAAAGATTTGAACACCAAGTACCATCGGTTCATTGAATCCCTTTCATTCCCAAATGGAGTGTGATAACATTACTATGGATTTCGTATCCGATTTTCCTCTTCCAAAGAAAGCATGATGCAGTTTGTTAATTGTGAATGGATTGACGAGTTTGCTCTGCTTCCTCCGTTCGACTTGACTGCTCTATGGATCATCTAGTGGAACTTTATGTAGTGAAGTATCACATTGCATGGGATTTACATATCGATAATTCGACCATGATCCACGGTTGTTAGGTTCTAGAAGAATTCTTTATTATTGCTTTAGTGAGGCGAATTTCAATATACACTTTCATCACAAGCAGATGGGCAGTCACCTTGATTCCCAGTCGGCAGATTAGCCCAGAATCAGCAAGTTCGGTGTGAGAACATATACTAGGACTCTTTACCTTAATCAGAACATTTAGTATATCCAGAGTCTTATAATATATCAACATATCTACATACAAAGTCCAAGAAATAAAACTACCACCGTAGTGGTGTTTACAGATATCATATATCTGATCTTGAGTCCCATTTACATATTCAAAACTATACATTACATTCTTGATCGGGCGCTGGCGGAACCTACAGTGATGAACCCCTACTCGTGTGTTGGCCCTGCAGAATGTGGAAGTTCTCGGACATCTTCTCCTGTACCTACACGGATTAAAAACCTGTGCTAAGCTTTACGATTAGTGGGAAATATATGAAATATGCGCGCACATTTATGTTCGAAATACAGCGTGGGAGATATGTTCATGTATATGTGGACTTATACAAGTACTTATGCTTATAACAGGCTTATACTTATTCGGATCTCCTGTAGGAGTTCCAGAGCTTATTCTTGTCGGAACTTATGCTTATAACGGACTTATGTTTATTCGGGTCTCAAGTAGATTCTGAGCTTATTTGTATTACGGACATGCTTATAACGGACTTATTTTTTGACCGAGGTCTCAGTAGGAGTTATAGAGCTTATTCTTGTTCGAAATGCAGAAGGTATTACAGATCAGAACGATACACATTTGTTCCTCTTATTCATTATCCAGGTTATTATCATATAACTATGGGAATACCTAGACCGGGGCTAATAAAAGTGTAAGACCGCGATATGATAAGTATCAGAAGATACTATACATTCTGAAAGTGTTGTAGCTCGCGGGATTGCGGAGTCACGGAGCAGAGTGTCGTGGCACTAATTAGGACGGAAGTATTAGTAGCAATAACGGGGCAGGAGTCTGTGCAGTAGCACTAACGGGGCGGGAGTGTCGTAACCTTATCAAGAGTATCGAAGTACTAATCGGAGTGTCGAGGCACTAATCGGAAATGCAAGTACTAATCGGGGAGTGTCGGAGCACTAATCGGGAGTACCGAAGTACTAATCGGGGACGTCTTAGGAGCACTAATCGGGAATCCTTGAAGTACTAATCGGGGACGTGCGGGGCACTGTCCAGTCTTAGGAAGTACTAATCGGGTGCACCTTGCGTCGTGGCAAGTGTCGTCTCATTTAATACTTAGTCTTAGGCATTCCTACGATTGTATGTGTTGAAATATATCTTATTGCCAGATAGACTTTTCCTGCTTGAACTCGAGGCAAAGCACGCCGCTCCGGCGTGATGTTTATTTCTCATAATTTCATCTTTTCCTGCTTAGATCGTGTTTGGCAAATGCGCAGCGTCGTGAGGCTGCGGGGACCACAATGCCCAGGTGCGACTCGACTTTGTCTGCCGGTCTGAGGTTCGGTTCTGGAGGGTGATAGGTCTGGGTTCAAAGGTGTCTTAGGTACATGTCTCAGAAATTTATATACCTTAAATGGTAATTTCACCATTTTCATGCACTTTTCTTCCATAATTCTCTTCTATTCACTCTGTCAAAAATGCTTTTAGAAATCCCTGACAACCACAATTGCTTTTAATTAGTCAAGGAAATCCAAGTTATACCCAGGCTCTGGTCTACAAAACCTTGGAGTTTTGAAGGATTCCATATCTAAACATTATCAACTAGGAATTTTCCACCAAACTTCCCTTAAATCTAGAGTTAGGATGTCTTCCTAATAAAACCCTAGAAAATGGAACCAATTTAATCTTCAAGGAAAACCCTAGCAATCATACCCAAATAATTCATGTACAAAAATCATGCCAAAAATCCACTATGATTCCTTACCAAAGTCATGTATCCTCTGAGAATCATACCTTGCTTGATCTCTCCTTCTTCCTCTTCTTCTCCTTCCTCCTCCTCTTCTTAAAGTAAGCCTTGTTTGAGACCAAAAATGAACATTTTTGGTCTCCTCCTCTTATAGTGAAGGTTTTGGTTATTTGGCTTTAGTCCTTCCTTTTGTTATTTGTATTCTAATTTCCCATAATTGTATTTTGCCTCTAATCTTATTAATCATGTCTTTGATACCTTTTGGACAAAGTGTTTGTCTTAAGTCTTGTACAATTTTAGGTTTCTAACTTTTCCATTTTAACATTTAATTCTGAATTTTAATTTATACTATAATACCACTAACATGTTGAAAACAACTAGGGTATATTTGGAGTGTTACGAACCTTGATCGGAAAAGAGTGATTCGGGTATTGGAAGATATGCTTGAGTACATTGTATTAGATTTTCGAGGAAGTTGGGATAGGTATATTCCTCTTGGAGGCACTATAACTTGATTTATTAGTCCAGCCATTGGTATGGCCTCGTATGAAGCTTTGTATGGGAAGATATAGAACTCCTGTGTTGGACGAGTTGGATGAGCATAAGATTATTGGTCCTGATTTAGTAAAAGACACGGAGGTTAAAAGTTCATATTATTGAATGCTTAAGGTTCAATGATAGACAAAAATCTTATACTAATTTGAAGAGAGAGGATATAGAATAGTCGAAGACAAAGTGTTTAAAAGTATAGTGGAAAAAGATACTCCACTTTGGAAGAAAATATATTAAATTCTAAGATTCATTGGCCATACGAGGATTTTAGAAAGTTGGGTTGATAGCGTATTGTTCGACACTCTAACTGGGTTAGCCAAATTACAAATGTATTCGGTAATAATAGCGGAATGTCAGTTAGAAACACATCGCATATTGCAATTCAAGATATGCAAGTACAAGAAGATTTCACTCGATGAAGAATGAAGTTTTATTCTATGGTCAAATAAAACGGAGTTAAGGAACAAGCAAGTCCCCTGGTAAAGTGCTTTGCTAACATCACGATATGGAAGGAAAAGGCATAGGAGCCGGAATCAACAATGAAGTGCCAGTGCCTGGACTGAGTTAGTGTTAATTTTGATGGCGAAATTTCATTTTTAAGGGGGAAACCATTGCTCATAAATATACCTAGTTATTTTTAAACATGTTTAAAAGTGTTTATGATATATTATTTTAATTGTTATTTTTCTGAGTGAAAGAGTGACACCTGAATTGCACAAAATCTGTGAGGAGTAAAGTGGAATTTGTCTAACGGAAGTGAAAATCATATGATAAGAAGATTCTATGAGTTATTAAAAAAGAGTGGAAATATCATGAATCTTGAATTTGTAAATAGAGGAGAGATATGAAGGCAAAAGTGCAATGAGAAATTCAGACTAAAATGAACTAGACCTGAATTCCTCATTATGGAGGAAGCAAGAAGAAGAAGAGAGAGGAAAGAAGAAGAAAGGAGAAGAGAAGAAGAAGAAGGAGGAAGAGGAAGCTGAAAAGTGTGATTAGTATGGAGGAAGCCTATTTGGTATGAATTGTGCATGGGTGCTATCTTTATGTGGTTTCATATAGTGTTTGTATATGGTCATTAATGGTTAATCCTAGGGTTTACGAATTAGAAATCATCAAACTAAATTTGTTGAAAGTTAACAGTTGTTAGGCCTAGTTTTATTATAAGATGATGCTCAGAATCCTCCATTTTAATAATTATGGATTCTTGGTTTTATGATGTGAGATTATGTTTGGTGTTAGGAAGTTAACCTAACTTACAAGTAATTGATTTAGGGTTTGGAAAAACCCTATTTAATCTCTATGTTTGGTTTTGGTGAGGTTATAACCCATTTGGGAGTTGTTTTCAGTGATGCTCTTGGATTATTTGAGGGTTTTTGGTTGATTTATGGAAGAAGCTGGGAAATAAGCAAATAAACATTACAAAAGGTCATTAAGGTCATCCGTCATTGGCATATCGCGTGCGTGTGAAAAACTTGGGCAAACCTGCAGTGCACGTCGCGGCGTAACACCTGACGTAAATTTCTGTGTTTTGTTTTGTTTTGTTTTTCTAAGTGCCAAAGTTTTTCTCATTGAATTAATGGACCTGTCAAAGTGTATGAAAGGGTCATTATGTTCACCAAAGGCGAAGAAAAATTATACTCTGCGTGCCCTGTGTCGAAGCGGCGATGTTCGTGGCGAAGTGCTAGATAAGATAGTAGGTTAAATTTTCTGAGCCATTGCCTTACCAGACCGAATGTTGAATGACACGACATACATTCTGCGTGGGCGGGCATGTCTCTGAGTGGTGCGCCCGGCATACTGCTTTGGTGGCGGCCTGCGCTGTAGTCTTATGGCACTTTGTTACGATAATTATGACATCTCGATCGGTGCGCCGGCACTCCGCTGAGTACTGTGGCACTCTGTTGTCAGGTATGCACATCTCTTATTAGTGCTTGACCTCCTCCTTTGATAACTCGGCACCTCGATCTTGTCTGATACCTTGGTGCCATTGTGCTATGTCCTACTCATTTCTTGTCTTGATGGTATTCCACTTGAGTTATATATGATAAGAGTACGAATAATCTCTGAATTAAGCCTAAGCTCATAAATGCCTAAAGTACCTCTGCTTTAAGCATGAGCTCTGTAGTACC